>OX578154.1:89944844-89964844 GCA_951213105.1 Amaurobius ferox
TAGTTTTCGTTTTATACTTCCTGAGGAGTAGTTCCATAACGTATATAATTTTGTATAATTTATGCATTTAAAATGGTGTCCTGCAAGTTTAATGATATTAGCAAATATGTGTTTGTGGCAATGCACCAACATTAAAACGTTATTTATTTAATATAAATGAAAAAAAATTACATTCCTTTGGAAAACTCAGTAATTCAGTTTTTTTTTTTTTAGAAAACAGAAATGATATAAATTAAATATCCTTTTAAAACTAATTGTTCAATTCAGCAAATTAACAATCTTGTCTTATAACAATTCAGTTTTACGAATGCCCAACAAGCAACCGTTGGTATAATTTGAAGGTCTGCGTTGTTTGACCTCAGCGACATATTTGGCGATCAAATCTACGAATTTGGTGAAATGTAGCCAACTTGGCGACTTTTGGTGATGTCTGTAAACTTCTCGAGTTCTGTAGAGTGCTTGAAAACTTCACATTTCTCTAGAACTTTCCATAGATGGTATATAAGCTGGTTATCGCTCAGTTTGATTGTTGGATTGATGCGAGCTAACATCAATTGTGAATGCTTCAATATCTTGAAAATATAATCTTGCGTGGTGAAAATAAGCTGATCATTTAGATGATCTGTATTGAACGTGTCATGTAAATTTTTTGACGTTAGTAGATATCTAGAGATATTAGTTATACAGTTTTTAACACTTTACAACACAGTTGAAAAGTGTTTATGACTTTTTTCATTCTGTCTGTCCGTTAGCAGAATAACTGCCGTAAAAATGACTTTATCAAAATGAAATTTTAGTATGTTTTTCAGACGGTCTATGGGAGCTATGGGAATATAAATGAATAATATCACCCACTTAGTTTTGGATTGAACCCTGGTTGAAAAAATGAAATACATTGAACCTTATAGGACCTAATTTTTCAAACATTTTTTAAGCGAATTTAGAATTCACAAATTGCTTCGAAAATTTTAGGAAATATTCAAATTATTACATAAAATATATAAAAGAAATTTCAGTAAAATATGTTAGGTAGTTTTTTAAATAAAAACTATTCAATATAGGGAGAAAAACAAAGTCAATTAAATCCTGACTCTTGCTATATTCTCCAGAAAGAAAAAATAGATATTTTATATAATAAATATCTTTCTAAGAGTTTAATTATTTTATATATAAGAGAGTATTCACATTTTAAAATAAATATGGTAGATAACAATTTTTCTAATTTTTAAAAAAAATAAATTATTATGGCATTGTGATGAATGAAACGATTGGAAAAATGTTTATGAATGAACTGCTGCTTTTATATAGAGGCGATTTATATTTTGATGACGTAATTTGAATGAAGTTCATTTGTTTTCGATGAAGTTTTCAAATATAATAAATTATTGCAGTATTATCATAATTTTTTAAATATTACCGAGGAATGTATCGCATTTTAGAGATATTTAAACCAGGCAATTTATATTTCAATGCTGCCATTTGAATGAAGATCATTTCCTTCGATGAAGTTTTCAAATATAATAAATTATTGCAGTATTATGATAATTTTTTAAATATTACCGAGGAATGTATCGCATTTTAGAGATATTTAAACCAGGCAATTTATATTTCAATGCTGTCATTTGAATGAAGATCATTTCCTTCGATGAAGTTTTCAAATATAATAAATTAATGTAGTATTGTGATAATTTTAAAAATATTACTGATGAATGTATCGCATTTTAGAGACGTTTATATAAAATTGCATTGAAGTTGGAAAGTGTTTCATAATCAATGCTTTATGCATGATTGATGCATGATGCTTTATGCATTTGTTGTCTTGTTTACGCTTACTGAAGCTTTTCATAGCTCATTAGTTATCCAAAAATTCTGATTCGTCCTTGCATTATGCAAATATACTTATTATTTTAGAGCGTAATTTGTAGCACTATTCTTTTGAAATTCACTAAAATCGTAGTAAATATGTACGTTTGAATTATACATTCATTGTACAGTAATCATACTGCCATGTCTTTAAGATGTCAAGTAATAGTAGACTCATAAATTATATATTGCTCCTACAATAATTATACCTAATCTCTACAACTATCCTGTACGATTCAAGCATAATACTTACCATTTCTACTGCACTTACAATAAAGTGTTTAATTTTATACAGTTACCATCCATAAATTCAGTTCATGCTACTTTTCTAAAACCATCAAGTACACTTATAATTCATTTCATTGTTTGAAATATAAAGTTTAATTTTCATTTAAATCAGTTATAATAACAAAATCAGTACAGGACAGATTTCATCTCAATGGGTATTACTGTTGCTTCGGGAAAGGAAAATTATTAGTACTATACTGATAGAAGCCATATGTGGCACCGGAAAACAAGAAAGGAACTTAAACGTTTAGCTTAATATACATGGTCGTAAACTCGTACATAGTGGACTTATTTATTATTGTAGTACATTGCGTTTTATGTGCCCGCTAATAACCCTCCGATTGTTTATCTTTTGCGCGAGTTCTGTAAAATAATTATTAATTAATATAATACTAAATGGATCACACCATTTTAACTTTAACAATAAAATATTTATTAGTAACTTAAAATACCTAATTATTTAATTACAAGAAATATTCTTCTCATTAATTATTTCGGCGTAGACAACTTAAATTGCCTAAAATATGTATTATACCTGGTTTTTCAATGAGCACATATATTCAAGTCTGTTTTGAACATAGACCATAATGCTTGCATCAGTAACTTGTACCGCTCGTAACTCAGGATGTTTGGCTTCGTTTCGTACTTCTGATTTGCACTGCACACATCAATAAATCTAGCCATTATTTTTGGAACATCTACGGAACACTCTACATCTGTAGTCGTCGTGCTATATTTTCTAAGTCATCCTTCTTATTGTCAGGACCTTGAACTCGTATATCTAAGTCATCATGTCGAACTAATATATTATAAATCATCATGTCGAACTCGTATATTCCTTCATCGTCGTCATATCATAATGCCGCACGCCTATATATCGCTAACTCGTATTCTCCAAGTCATAATGTCCAACTCGTATATTCTATCATCGTCTACAAGTGTCGTTCTTAAGTCACAAGTTGTGGCTTTTTATTTCTCGGGGCTGTTACTCCCCCTTTTCTTTCACTTGCAGCATTCATAGTGACGCAACAAGCACCTTTTCCATTGGTTTAATCTTTTATCCAATGTCGTTACTTCCATTTTCGTAAGGGTTCGTTCGGCCCCCTCTGTCTTGACACTCCTAGTTAATGGTTGTATCTGACCTTTGGGTTCACATGCTGTAAAACCTGGCATCATTCAGACTGTAAGTATTGTTTTCCGTTTCAGACACAATAAATAATGTACATAAAACTGTCTCACCAAAGTGTGAGATCTACTTCTGGTCTCACACCATATGAACATTAATTAACTTCAATTGCTTTAAAGACGTTACAAGACATTAGGGATGCTTATAGAGATATAGAGCAAATACTAAAATGTTTCATAACGCATCTAAAAGTAATTAGTCATATAATTTTTACATATCTGCTTCTATAAAGGAAGTTCAAACAATGTGTACCAATCTCCATGTTTAAAATTCCTCACCAGACATAACTCTTATCAGTAACCATATTTAACCACAACATCACCGACGAATCCTCACAAAATCTGAGAATTTGTTTGCAGAAACCAATCTTTCCACAAAAAAAATGTGGCATAGAAGCGTTCTATATCGATTCGCTAAAGACGCCCCTGTAATTGGGAAGACCCACAGAAGAAACCTGGAGTCATCCCCACCAGACGAATGCACTAGGGAATCACTCTACAATAAAGAAACTCACTACGGTTGAAATACCTACTCCTACGTTCTTTTTTGTCGTACCGCTGTTCTTGGGCTATATTTAGTTCCTTTTGTTGAGATAGTATTATTTTGTATAATAGCTGAGAATATGTTTAGAGCATTCTTGTGTACGATGCATACTTATAAAACAATATAAGATATAAAATATCAAATATTTAGAAGCTACTGCGTCTTAAGTGACACTGTTGATTTAATCAGAACTATATTTTAATTATGTATTTTGCTGAGGTAATTGTCATTTCATGTAAATCTATGTGTACAATATAGATTCACATATAATTTATGCTTTAAAATTGTTTTATAGATGAAACATATAGACAAAAAAAATTACCGTTGGGACTTAGGTATAAAATAAGTAATATTTGCATGATGTTGTGCATACGTTGAGGAGACTAAGATACTTGAAATCTAGTGAAATATTCAAATTATATTTCAAATGCATAACAGTAATAACAGTAACATAACACTATAATACAATAATCAGTTAAATTACTTTTGCTATGGAATCAATCTTTTTGATCATTTCTGACTGTTTCTCAGTAAAACAAGTAAATTGAAGTATCGTAAATGACCCTAACTGCCTTGTGATTACTTACTGCACCGATCCTTCTAGTTAAGGTATTCTTAAAATGCAGACAATTTCAAATCAATTTTGTATCAATCGCGACTTAATCTAAGTTGAGACTCAGAACTATAACTTCTATCACACGCCAGCCATACGTGAACAATCTTGTTCAAAACTCCTGGGCAATTAACATTCAATTCTACGCTTACTATTTTTACTAACACCAACACTCTACTTTATCCTACCTTTTCTCACTAACACCAAATTCCAACTTTATCTTTACTCTTTTCACTAACCCCAAATTTTAGTTTTATCTTTACTATTTTTTCTAACACCAACGTGTGGTTCTATTATTATTTTTTCACCAACACTAACACTGAACCCTACCCCTATTCTTCGCACTAACATCAATAATCAAACCTATCCCCACCCTTCTCATGAACATCAACACGTTAAACCCTATCCTCACTCTTCTTACTAATATCAAAGCTCATTTTTTTTCAAATCCTTCTCACTAACACTAACGTTCAATTCTATCCTTAATATTATCATTAACACCAGCTTGCTACTTTCACCAAACTCCTTTTCACTAACACTAAAGTTCGAATCTTTCCTTACTCTTCCCACTAACACTAACACTCAGTACTAACACTAACACTCAATGCTAACAATAAAACTAACACTGACTACAATATACTGGTATCCAATTTACCGGTTAGGTTAGTACTAATTTACATAATTGGAAAATATATTTTCCCCATTATTGATCTTCACAAAAGTTGTAATGCAAATGTCTGTTCTCAGATATATACTATATACTTCATTCCAACATTTAGCATTATTACTTAACACAAACCAATTAATTGGGGAATTATGAAACGGAAAAGAATTACCAAATACGAATATATGAATGAAGAATTAACAAAAAAAAATAGAATTACCAAATACAAATATAGGAAAATAGAATTACCAAATACAAATAGAGGAAAATCGAATTACCAAATACAAATATAGTAAAATAGAATCACCAAATACAAATATAGGAAAATAGAATTACCAAATAGAAAATAATGGCCAAGAGAATTTCATAATTGGGGATTTCTTATTAATCAGTGAAACCTAAAAAAACAAAAAAAACATTATGTTAGATGTTATATTATTTCCTTGCTTGTTCTGTGCCAAATTTAAGCATTTTGAATTTATTAAGCCATTGTTTACAATTTATATTTGGAGTATCAGATTTTTTGTTGAAATACTTTACAAGGAAACCATTTCTCTAACTGATGACGGCTTTGATGTAACATATTTAGCTTCACACAACAGACGAGCTGACCTATTTTAGATTTCTTCAATTTCTCCCTGGATAGCCATTTCATACATTACTGACATATTGTTCCTTACTTCAAGCAGCAATTTTTCATAAACTCCCTCCCTAGGTTTGTAGCGTCTCCACCCGTCTAATACATACAAACATCCTCGCACCCATATCAATATACCGTAGACCCGAGTTTAAAGAGGCAGACTACCAAATCCAATTTCAAGTCGACCGCAGAAGTGGAACGAGTTGCCCGGGGGGTCATCTGGCAGTTCCGTGGCAGACGATCAATGATATTGACTCCCTTCTTACGCTCCGTTTAAGCCTGCCCTTTAAAAAGGAAATATTTCTTTGTATTCTAGATTCTGTTCCATTTTAAAAGCTCTCGGAACGTTTTGACGTTTGGTCCAAATATAGTGCAATAAATTTAGTCCTATCACGACTCCTATGTATTCCTACGCTTTAATTTTCGGTAAAATACTTTCAATAACACACACACACACCTATATATATAAATATATGTATATATATATATATATATATATATATATATATATATATATATATATATATATATATATATATATATGAATATATATATATATATATATTATATATTTATATATATGTATATATATATATATATATATATATATATATATATATATATATATATATATATATATATATATATATATATATATATATATATATATATATATATATATATATATATATATATATATATATATATATATATATATATATATATATATAATTTAAATTTTTAATCGAAAACTATGCATAAACTACGGTAAGTACAAAAAAACATATCTCTAGCATATCTGTTACAAATAATTAACTATAGACCAAGACTAAGGATAAAAATAGAAGGTTAATTATCACTATAATGGAAAGGGGATGAGGGGAAGATGAGTATACAAAAATCATAATTAAAGAGGTATATATATATATAAATATATATAAAAGAAAAAGCAAACACGGCAAAAATGAGAAAAGGCAATAATAAATAGCTCAAGATTAAAGATCAAGACATGGAGAACAATAAGCTGAAACTGCACAAAAAACGGCGATTAGTTCGAGATTGCATTCTCGTCAGGACAGCCATACAATTCGAATTAAAACCGATAGAATAGCAAGTTTCTGACAATGGCGATAGTATTTACCTATGGACACCATTGGAACTGTCTACTAGCTAGTGGAATGACAAATAATGAAAACCCAGTTAACTAGAAATAAACTAGAAATATAAAAACCCATAAATATAACCCATAAACTAGAAATATAAAAAACAGAATATTTACTCACAGGCACAGCCACCACGTGGGAGGCTACATGTTCTCAGGAGTACATTCGACAGAGCATTTTACATCCCTTTGTCCAAGCGAGTGGACACCTGAATGAATTTACTTGAACACACACACACACACACACACACATATATATATATATAAGCCCTATTACACCATTGGCGCTGACAGTTTGCGTATTTGCATAACCCTTTGCATAACTAGCAACAAAAAGGACAAAAGCAATTTAATTCACGCTATGCCGGCACGAATATCGGGTTGTATAGCTGACAGGGGATTCTTTAACACTTAATAAAATGTCATATTCTTGTAGCCATGATTTCTGAAACGTTATTTTACTCTCAAATTCTAAGCATTTGCATATTTCCTCAAATGATACATACATGCCGAGTTTCGAGGCTGTATCTCAATTTCTAATGGGTGCATATACTTTTTTGCATCAGAGTGCATTTTATCTTAAATTAAAGTAAATAAATGAACCCTACAAATAAATTAACACACAGTCTCCCACAATATTTCGGTAAACGTAAAAGTGTGATACCACCCCTTCCCTTCACCACAAAAACTACACGTGTTGGAGAAACACTTTTAACAAATTTGAAATTAGAGATCTAAATGTATCTAAAATTACTCATCAATTTGCTTGATGATTTTTTCTTGTAGACCAGTGTAATCCATTAATAATCTGACAGCTATTAAATCCCACCTAAGAAGTGTAACTTGTTACTTTCCTTATATACATAATGTATAAGGAAAGTATTGTGACGTGGTCGAAAATTCGAATTCAAGTTTTCGATGGGAGATCACGTTTCAAGCATTCCTGATCACTAATCAAACATTTTTGAGGCGATATCTATGAGTGTGTGTGTGTAAGTATATATGTGTATGTGTGTGTTAGTGTATCTGTGGAGACATTATCTCACGAACGAATGGAGCGATTCGAATGAAATTTAGTGCAAGAATTGCAATCTATGAATACTGGAAGCCTATTGTTTTTTAACGTAAGCAAATGTTCAGAACCCCCCCAAATTTTCGAGTGAAATTTTGAAATAATCATCAGAAAATCAAAATTTTTAATAAAGTTACGCAAATAGACATTTCTTATGTAATTTTTGCTTAGAAAACGATTGTCATAAACTTTAGAATGCTTGCAAAAACCGTTCTCGAGGTATTGCACATTTTTAAAATAAATTTATCAAAAAATCCCATAAATGAAAAAAATATTAACTGTTGACAAACATGTTCTCTTTTCATATGTAATATCATGCGATAAATTTGGTGACATCATTCTCGTGTTTCCAGCTCGTTCCATTCATGAGAAAATATACTTTGAGTAATACTTTTGTATTGGAACATCAATAGTCATTTATCTGCTATCAGAGTAACTTATTTCTCCGTCCATAACGCTTAGCGAGATTTTGACAAGAAATTTGGCGAAATGTCGCCAACTTGGCGATTTTTTAAAATGTTGCCAAATTAACGAAAATCTCGCCAAATGGTTAAAAATGAAGCTAAATCAATGAAAACGACGACTAATTGACAAAAATTCAATATCTTGGAAAGAATATAAGTATCTACTATAAGAGTAACCTATTATTTTACTGTAAGAGTATTAAATTCATTGCATTATATAAGGAAAGTCATGTGCTGTTCAAATCAGATTTTTCTTTTTCTTATATACATAATATAATGTACAGAGAAACTATTGTGACGGATCAGAAATTTCAAATTTTAGTTTCGACGGAAGAACTAGTTTCAAACGCACCTGAAGACGAATCGAACATTCATGAGTTGATGTCTGTGTGATGTTTTTATAACCGCGATTCTTTAAATGCGATATCTTACGAATGAATGCAGCTGTTTGAACGAAATTTGATACAAATATTACAATCGAGAAATACCGGAATCCTATTGATTTTAAATGTAATTGAATATTCAGAAGATTCTCAAATTTTCATTTGAAATTTTGAAAACTAGCTTTAAAAATTCAGAAGTTTCAATAATTTTACGGACATGGCCATTTTTTATATAATTTTTTTTATTAAAAACTGATGATATACACTTTAGAATGTTAGTGTGAACCGTTATAGTAATATTGTGCTTAAAAAAAAATCAGACAAATTTTAAAATTATTAACTATTGTGAAATGTGTTCTCTTTTGATATGGAATATTATTCATAAGATATGTTAACTTCATTCTCGTGGATCTAATTCGTTCCATTTACGAATGAAGAATTTTTGGGTAACTATTTAGTATTTTAACGCTTAATAATTTGCCATATATATATAAGATTTCTATTACCAGAAAATTTTTTAAGAAAATATCTTTTGTCTGTTTGTCTGTAACTATCAGTGACACATTTGTCGAACTTGGCGACTCATTTAACGAAATGTAGCCAAGTTGGCCATATTTTGTCCTAGATTGAAAAAAAAATCGGCAAAATTATAAAAAATAAAGCTGAATTAACTAAAATAACGTCACATTGGTGAATTAATTATTAAAATAGTTTAATATAGAGTAAGTTACTTAATATTTATGTCATTAATATTGATAATTGTCAGGTTGCTTGAAAAATAAATAAATTAGGTACATCGAAATAGTTTCACATGTTATTATCTAGAAAAGTGCCCATGTATAATTCAGCGTTAAAAACATTGGGCCTTTGATGTCATACATCATTTCTTCACTGTAAAGGAAGTAAATTCATTGCTTTATACGGGTAAAGTCATCTGCTGCTCACATAATAACTTATTAAGTTTAACTAATTATGATACGGTGACTAATACTTTTCACACATAAGATTCCAATTTTTGATAATCCTTTAACTACGCAAACTCTATTATTTTTGCAAATTATCGTCTCTTTCAATGACTTCAAAAACTCTATCGGACTTAATTATATTTATTTACAATACAGTTAAAGTAATGTGCTGTCCACATCAAATTGTTTAGAAGTAAGATCAAATGAAACATTCTACTTAGTAACTTGTAAAGTATAACTATTTATGATACGGTGACATATAAAGCAATGTGCTGTTTACATTAGATTTTTACTAACCTTATATACATAATGTATAAGGAAAGTATTGTGACGGGGTCGAAAATTCGAATTCAAGTTTTCGACGGGAGAGCACGTTTCAAGCATCCCTGATCACGAATCGAACATTTTTGAAGTGATGTCTGTGTGTGTGTGTGTGTGTGTGTGAAAGTATGTGTGTGTGTGTGTCAGTGAGTCTGTGGAGACGATATCCCACGAAGGAATGGAACGATTCGAATGAAATTTGGTACAAAAATCACTGTCCGTGAATACTGGAAGTCTATTGTTTTAAAACGTAATCGAATGTTCAGAACCCCCCCCCCCTAAATTCTCGAGTGAAATATCAACAAAATCCATCAAAAAATCAAACCCTTTAATAAAGTTACGCAAATAGACATTTCTTATGTAATGTTTCCTTAGAAAACGATTGGCACAAACTTTAGAACGCTAGCATGAACCGTTCTCGAGATATTGCACATTTTTGAAATAAATTTATCAAAAAATCCCATAAATTAAAAAACAAATATTAACTGTTAAGAAACATGTTCACTTTTCATATGCAATATCATGCGATAAGTTTGATGACATCATTCTCGTGGATCTAACTCATTCCATTCACGAGAAGAGATACTTTGAGTAATATTTTTGTATTTGAACGCCAATAGTCATTTATCCGCTGTAAGAATAACTTACTTCTCCGTCCATAACGCTTGGCGGGATTTTGGCAACGAATTTAGCGGAATGTCGCTAACTTGGCGACATGTTTAAATGTTGCCAAGTTAACGAAAATCTCGCAAAATGGATAAAAATGACGCTAAATCAATGAAAATGACGACTAATTGAGGAAATTGCAATATCTTGGAAAGAATATAAGTATCTACTATAAGAGTAACATTTTTTTAACTGTAAAGGTAGTAAATATATTGCATTATATAAGGAAAGACATGTGCTGCCCACATCGTTTTTTTTAGGATTAATATCAAATAAAAGAGTTCACTTAATAACTGAAGTATAACTAATTATGATACGGTGACATATAATTTCCACACATGACATTACAATTTGTGATAATCCCGTAACTACGCAAACTCTCATATTTTTACAAATAATCGTCTCTTTCAATGACTTCTAAAACTATCCCGTATTTAATAACATTTATTTACAATTCTTGAATCTCCCACTAAAACTCCCCTGACTCTAAATCGCATTACTGTAAACAAGACTAACTCCTGCACACACCCCTATTACCTTAAACCACATCTCGTGTTAAACACCACGTAATTCGGGCAACCGGCCTTCAACATTAATTCTAGAATCTAATTTTGGTGCCGGTGTGCTTAAAAATATGAGGCCCATCGCGATGTCTCGTCCACGCCGCGGCTGCTTCTGAGTGTTGGCATTAATCCTAGCCCGCTTTGGTGTTGGCATTAGGAACTGCAAAGTTTTGTGGCAGTAAATTGTGACAAACTCAAAAGTTTTGCAAGTTGGCGCTTGGAGGGTTGTAACGCCACATTTAATACAGAATCCGTGGTAATTATTATTGGGGAGGTTACGGTTGCAGATAATGTCGGGCGAGAATTTTGGTTTCCCCAAAGGGAAAGGGATTATTAAGAAGCTAAATACTTATGTGTAAGTCATTCCAGGATTGCAGAGTTGCGCCCGGTGGAAATATTTAAAAGTTCCACTGGCTAAAGAAATTTTTGTTTTCTTGTGTTTAAAATAATGTATGATGTGAATAGCAAATATTTTTCTCTATAATTCATTTTTCCTTTTTAGTTGTTCCTTTACATACTTTACTTTTAGTTTTATCATACGAAATAATACATATAATGAGCATTTAAAACTCTGTAGAATTTGCAATTTTAAAAATGTCTTCTTTTTTGGTGAATTTTTAAACGAGTTCAAATCATCAAATCATACCCAATATGTCTAAGTATATTTTATCTTTATTTAAATACTAGCAGTGATTACCCGGCGTTGCTCGGGATTTAACATGCAAAACTGTGATAAAAATTACACCAGAACATATAAGGCCTATTGTGATACATTATAGCTGAATGTATCACATTTTAGAGATGTTTAAATAAAATTCAAGTTGTAAAGTGTTTCATAATCAATGCTTTATGCATGATTGATCTTTCTTGTGATTTCTTAATACTTTTCGTTGTTGAGTAAGCCTGTGAGAAATAAACCATGGTGTTAGTTTCCATTTAAATTCATATCTCAAACCTGCGATTTAGAAAAGTGTCTAATGCGTTTAATAAAGTCCCACAAAACTCAGAGATTTAATTGACTTTCATGTTTTAAACCAACAACGTCCAACCTTTGTCGTTGTGAATCATGGAGTTAGAGAATAGAACTCATATCTCAAACCTGCGATTTTCAAAAGTGTCTAATACGTTCAATAAACTCCCACAAAACTCGGAGATTTTATTGACTTTCACGATTTAAACCAACAATGTCCAACCTTTTTCGTTGTGAATCATGGAGTTAGAGAGTAGAACTCCTAGGAAAAAGTGTCGTTTTTCACTAATATCTCGAGAACCACTGGTCGTAGAAACTCGAAACATGGCCTATGTTTTAAGTGGGATAAAGTCATTTTTACGGCAGTTTTCGTGCGAATGGCTAGACAGACAGACACACAGACAGACATACAGAATGAACGAAGTCATAAACACTTTTCAACTCCGCTGGAAAGTGTTAAAAACCAAAGCGTAAAAAAAAAGTATGAAAAAAAAAACATGTTTTTCAATATTATCCTATATAAAACACTGGCCCGCATATAAGTTACTGTATAATTTACGTCGCCCAAACCGCATCGTGAGTTGGTCATAAACAGTCTACCAGAGCGAAAAATCAACCGCAATTTATTTACGGTTCATATAGATTAAGAAATTCAGAGTTTGCTGTATAAATCATAAACAATAAAAAAGTAGTACTTAAAAATGTTCGAATGCGAAGATGTACACACAATATTTTACCCCGGCCACACAGAAAGCTACCATTAGCCTATGGGTTGGTCGTGTGGTCTGGGTTTTCTACACAATATTTTACCAAACTCTGCTAATATTCCCTTTTTGAATGTGGCGAAATAAGTATTAGATAATCTAAAAATTTTAATTTTGATGTATTTAAAATAAATAAATAAATATGAGGAAATTTTCTTAAAAATTCAAGTGAAACGTCGTAGGCGTATAATCGCTCGCCGAGGCGTATAGTATCTGGTCTTGAAGCACCTCTGTCCAAAATTACATTGCTATCCGATGCTTAGATTTCCTGCTACAGACACCACACACAGGTGTATTAACATTTCCTTTAATATATTCAATAATTATAATACAGGGTGATAAAAAAACAGGCAGATAAAATTATAAAATTATAAAATATACAGAGAAATTCAAGAAGATTAGTTTTTCAGTTAGGTGATATTAATATACTCTCAAAAATATGTCAGGAATATCGTCTGATGGTGTAGCATGACACAATATTTGCAGACCTTTTTACTTTCCTTATATACATAATGTATAAGGATATTATTGGGACGGGGTCGAAAATTCGATTTCGAGTTTTCGACGGGAGCGCACGTTTCAAGCATCTCTGATCACGAATCACACATTTTGAGGTGATGTCTGTGTGTATGTGTGTGTGTGTTTTTGTGTGTGTGAAATTATGTGTGTGTGTCAGTGAGTCTGTGAAGACGATATCTCACGAACAAATGGAGCGATTCGAAAGAAATTTGGTAAAAAAATCACAATCCGTGAATACTGGAAGCCTGTTGTTCTTAAATGTAATCGGAAGCCCAGAACCCCCCCCCCCCTAAATTTTCGATTGAAATTTTGAAAAAAAAAATCATCAAAAAATAAAATCAAACCTTTAATAAAGTTACGTAAATAGATATTTTTTATGTAATTTTTCCTTATAAAACGATTGATATAAACTTTAGAACTCTAGCATGAACCGTTCTCGATATATTGCACATTTTTCAGATAAATTTATCAAAAAATCTCATAAATTAAAAAAAAATATTAACTGTTGAGAAACATGTTCACTTTTCATATCTAATATCATGCGATAAATTTGGTGACATCATTCTCGTGGATCTAGCTCGTTCCATTCATGAGAAAAGATGCTTTGAGAAATACTTTTGTGTTTGAACGCCAATAGTTATTTATCTGCTATAAGAATAACTTATTTCTCCATCCATAACACTTGACGAGATTGTGGAGACAAATTTAGAGGAATGTCGCCAACTTGGCGACTTCTTGAAATGTTGCCAAATTAACGAAAATCTCGCCAAATGGATAAAAATGACGCTAAATCCATGAAAATGACGTCTAATTGAAGAAAATTCAATATCTTGGAAAGAATATAATTATCTAATATAAGAAAAACCTATTTTTTTCCTGCAAAAGTAGTAAATCCATTGCATTATATAAGGGAAGTCATGTGTTGCTGACATCAGATTTTTTTATTAATGGAATAAAAGACTTTTTTTCAAAGTGGAATGATTTTACTTTACAATAGATGGTAATGTATAGGAAAAGTACTGGAATCGTCTCGAACTGGAATCAACTCGAGTTTTCGACGGATCTACCCGTTTTGGAACCTTTAGAACACGAAAAAACAATTTTTAGCGTGAAGTCTGTACGTGTGTGTATGCAATGCATGTATCCACTACTAAAAACGTCAAAACTAATTAACCAATTTTCATAAAATGTTATAGGTTCGCCACTTGTAGGTTACCTTGGTGCTGATTAGATTTCGATTAGATTATGATTCGGGATAATAGAACTTGTTTCTTGTTTTTTTACTTTCCTTATATACATAATGTATAAGGAAAGTATTGTGACGGGTTCGAAAATTCGAATTCGAGTTTTCGACGGGAGAGCACGTTTCAAGCATCCCTGATCGCGAATCAAACATTTTTGAAGTGATGTCTGTGTGTGTGTGTGTGTGTGTGTGTGTGTGTGGGTGTGGGTGTATGAAAGTATGTGTGTGTGTGTGTGTGTGTCAGTGAGACTGAGGAGACGATAACTGACGAACGAATGGACCGATTCTAACAAAATTTGGTACAAAAATCACAATCCGTAAACACTAGAAGCCTATTGTTTTTATACGCAATTGAATGTTCAGAACCCCCCTAAATTTTCGAATGAAATTTTGAAAAAAATCGTCAAAAAATCAAAACCACTAATAAAGTTACGCAAATAGACATTTCTTATGTAATTTTTCATTAGAAACCGATTGGCATACACTTTAAAACGCTAGCATGAACCGGTCTCGAGATATTGTACATTTTTCAAAAAAAATATCAAAAACTCATATAAAATAAAAAATATATATATTTCCTATTGAGAAACATGTTCACTTTTCATATGTAATACCATGCGATAAATTAGTTGACATCATTCTCGTGGATCTAGCTCGTTCCATTCATGAAAAAAGATACTTTGAGTAATACTTTTGTATTTGAACGCTAATAGTCATTTATCTGCTGTAAGAATAACTTAATTCTTCGTCCATAACGCTTGGCGAGATTTTGGCGACGAATTTGACGGAATGTCACCAACTTGGCGACTTTTTGGAAATGTTGCCAAATTAAAGAAAATCTCGCCAGATGGATAAAAATGACGCTAAATTAATGGAAATGACGACTCATTGTCGAAAATTCAATATCTTGTAAAAAATATTACTATCTACTATAGGAAAAACATATGTTGTTTACTGTAAAAGTAGTAAATTCATTACATTATATAAGGAAAGTCATGTGTTGCCCACATCAGATTTTTTTAATTGAAATTGTTCGCAAAATTTATATGCATCCATTCTGGCTAAATAACTAATTGTCTAAATTTCACAAAGTTTTGTAGATAAATCACTTGTAGAGTAAGTACCCTAGTGCAGATTAGGTTTTTGGCACGATTCGGAAAGAAAACAACCTGTCTTTTATTGCGAAATGGCACTGGAAAATCATCAAAATCTAAAAAAATCTGATGTGAACAATACATGACTTTCCTTATATAATGAAATGAATTTACTACTTTTACAGTAAAATAAATAGGTTTTTCTTCTAGTAGATACTAATATCCTTTCCAAGATATTGAATTTTTGACAATTAGTCGTCTTTTTCATTGATTTAGCGTCATTTTTATCCATTTTGCGAGATTTTCGTTAATTTGGCAACATTTCAAAAAGTCGCCAAGTTGGAGACATTCCGCCAATTTCGTCGCCAAAATCTCGCCCAGCGTTATGGACGAAGAAATAAATTGTTCTTACAGCAGATAAATTGGCGTTCAAATGCAAAAGTATTACTCAAAGTGTCTTTTTTCATGAATGGAACGAGCTAGATCCACGAGAATGATGTCACCCAATTTATCGCATGATATTATATATGAAAAGTGAACATGTTTCTCAATAGGAAATATTTTTTTTCTATTTTATATGACTTTTTGATAATTTTTTTGAAAAATGTGCAATATCTCGAGAACGGTTCATGTTAGCGTTCTAAAATTTATGTCAATCGTTTTTTAATGAAAAATTACATAAGAAATGTCTATTTGCGTAACTTTGATATTGGTTTTGATTTTTTGACGATTTTTTCAAAATTTCATTCGAAAATTTAGGGGGGTTCTGAACATTCGATTGCGTATAAAAACAATAGGCTTCCAGTGTTTACAGATTGTGATTTTTGTACCAAATTTGGTTCGAATCGGTCCATTCGTTCGTCAGTTATTGTCTCCACAGGCCCACTGACACACACACACACACACACACACACACACACACACACACAGACATCACTTCAAAAATGTTTGATTCGTGATCAGGGATGCTTGAAACGTGCTCTCCCGTCGAAAACTCGAATTCGAATAATACATTTGAGCAAACGTAGTCTTTGATTTTAGATTTTGACCATTTTTGTCGGCTATTTCGCAGGAAATGCAGATTCTTTAATCCGAATCATACCAAAATCTAATGATCACAACAGTAACCGACTTCTCCAAACCAGCTTCTCGAAAATGCATTGCTAACATGGCAATCGTTGAAATGTTGTGGGATTTAGAGTATGATCCTTCTCAAACTCCCCGATAATACTGTCACAAGAATGACAAGAGAAGTATTGGGGATTTTCAATACATACACAGATTTATTTTCTCTTTATTTCTTTAATAATTTATTAAGTAGAATGTAATTGCACAAATAAACACTCATAATGATTTAAAATTATACTGAAATTGCACTTTAAATTTAATTTTCGATTTCGAAACTGGTCGTATTTTCGAAAGCGGCGTAGCAAAAATACTAAATAAAATGAAATATTTCGACAATGGCTAATCCTAGAGTAATGTAGTTGATCTATTTTTCATCTTCAAAAATTCATCGTCAAAACTTACATTGTCAAAATTTTATATACAAATTTCATCGTTAAAAATTACGTATTCAACATCATCGTCAAAAATTACGTATACAACATTATTATATCATCGTCAAAAATTACGTATACAAAAAGCATTTAACGTGCGCATTTGAGTATACGTAGTCTTTTATTACTTTCCTTATATACATAATGTATAAGGAAAGTATTGTGACGGGGTCGAAAATTCGAATTCGAGTTTTCGACAGGAGGACACGTTTCAAGCATTTCAAGCATCCCTGATAACGAATCAAACATTTAGAAGTGATGTCTATGTGTGTGAAAGTATGAGTGTGTGTGTGTGTCAGTGAGTCTTTGGAGATGATAACTGATGAACGAATGGACCGATTCGAACGAAATTTGGTACAAAAATCACAATCCGTAAACACTGGAAGCCAATTGTTTTTATGCGCAATCGAATATTCAGAACCTCCCTAAATATTCGAGTGAAATTTTGAAAAATAGTCAAAAACTCAAAACAGCTAATAAAGTTACTCAAATAGACATTTCTTGTGTAATTTTTCATTAGAAAACGATTGACTTAAATTTTAGAACGCTAACATGAACCGTTCTCGAGATATTGCACATTTTTAAAAAAAATTATCAAAAAGTCATATAAAATAAAAAAAAAATATTTCCTATCAAGATACATGTTCACTTTTCATATGTAATACCATGCGATAAATTTGGTGACATCATTCACGCGGATCTAGCTCGTCCTATTCATGAAAAAAGATAATTTGAGTAATACTTTTGAATTTGAACGCCGATAAACATTTATCTGCTGTAAGAATAACTTATTTCTTCGTCCCTAACGCTTGGCGAGATTTTGGCGCAAATTTGATGGAATGTCGCCTACTTGACGCCTTTTTTAAATGTGTGTGTTGCTAAATTAACGAAAAACTCACCAAATGGATAAAAATGACGCTAAATCAATGACGACTCATTGATGATGACGATATGGAAAATGACGACTCATTGACGAAAATTCAATATCTTGGAAATAATATAATACTTATATATATTACAAAGAATATACACTACTATAAAAATAATATATTTTTCTTTTACTGTAAAAGTACTAAATTCATTACATTACATGAGGAAAGTCATGTGCTGCCCACATAAGATTTTTTTTATATATATAATAATCCTAATGATTTCGTTATTGATCCCATTTAATAATTCCAGCAATTTCAAAATTGTTCCCTCTCAATAATCTCGATTAATCTGGAATGGATCAAGAATACCACAATTGATCCCGTTTGAATCGTAAGCACTGTGAATGAAGATACAGCGCTCGTTCTATATTCTCCGATATTTTGGAGAAGTGGGAAAAAAAATACTCCTCGAAATGAGTAAGCAGGAGATATGGATGGAGAATGAGAGGAGAGAGCTGGATAGAGTTGTCACTATGTGGAAAGTAGAAACACGGGGAGGGGGGGGGGGGGTATATCGAAGAAAGATAGAGGGAGGGAGTGATCAAAATGAAGAATTGACAGAAAAGGGAGGCGGGGACGGAAGAAGACTGTGAAGATTGATTGAGAATAAAATACGCCGCATCGTGAGTTGCGCTGTAACCCGGTTCGATACTGAGGGGTGTTGATTGACATTAACTGTTGCGTGCAAACTTTGGAAAAGTGTTGATGCCGAGAAAATAGGGGTCGAATGGTAAATTGACTGATCCCATGCTGAAGGTAAGTGATGCGCCTATAAAATGTGGAATAAAATTTCATTTTCTGAAGTACATTTATGGTAGAATAATTACGATGTACGTTTCAATGCATCTGGTGTGTTAATTTCGTAGTCTTCTTATGTAGCGTTTTCTGTGACGCTTTGATCTATAAACGAATTAAATTAGCCTGCAAAAGGCGAATAAATTTATTGAACTTATATCCGTAGTAACAATCCGATATTGGCCCAATACTGACTTTTTATTGGCTCCAATATTGGACCAATATGAACAAGAAAAATCAATCACGCTTAAAGCATTGATTATAAAACACTTTCCAACGTCAATGCAATTTTATTTAAACATCTCTAAAATGCAATACATTCCTATGTAATATTTTAAAACTTATCACAATACTACATAAATTTATTATATTTGAAAACTTCATGGAAAAAAATGAACTTCATTCAAATGACGGCATTGAAATATAAATTGCTTTGTTTAAACATCTCTAAAATGCGATACATTCCTCAGTAATATTTTTAAAATCATCATAATACTACATTAATTTATTATATTTGAAAACTTCGTCGAAAACAACTGACATTCATTCAAATGACGTCATAGAAAAAATAACAAGCATGGCTCTCTCTCTATAAAAGCAGCATTTCATTCATACCATTTTTCCATTCGTTTCATTCATCACAGTACTAAAATAATTTATTTTAATTAAAACTTAAGACCATGGAGCTACAGATAATAAAACTTTATGCTTAAAACTTCATCGAAAAAATC
>OX578154.1:90569844-90739844 GCA_951213105.1 Amaurobius ferox
ATTAAAAATAACAGAAGTGATGAAAAGATTGAAATCTTCTGTTAAATTACGATGCTGTGATGAAAGAATGATTTTTTAAAGAATGGAAAATTTACTGTTTCTCCCAACCTTTGCTCAACATTTGAATGTGTTTAAGATGTGAAAATTTCAAGGTAAGTTTACCTTGCAACATTTTTTTTTAGAAAGTTAGGGATTTTTATAAGGTTGAGAGTAGAAAAATTTTATTACAGTTAAAGATAGGTACAACATGCCAGTTGAAATTGTAATGCATTTAAATCGATAATATGTGCGCTTTTGGATATAATTCACAATAATTCATGAGAATAAAAACTCTTCATTATAATTAATTCAGAAAGTCAAGATCAAAAATCAAATATTTCTATATTATAAACATTTAATTATTTTTTTTTAATTTTTTTTTACGAACGAAATCTAATAAAAATTTAAAATGTGCTCCAAACGAAATTGTTCTTATTAAAAATTTAGTATATAGATAAAAAAAAAAAGAAATATAATTTTTTTCACAACTACTCAAAAGTTCTATTACTACATAAATTATAATATTTTATTATATAATTATTATTTAATTACAACTCAAAAAACAATTTATCATAAATGCAAATAATTTCTCAATTTGTTAATTTCTTAAACAATAATCCCCCAAAATTGTCCTTCCACTTACAATACAAAATTCTGGTTATTATTTCTAACATCATAAAAATTATCATAATCAGCCTTATTAGAAAACTACATAAAAATTATATTCTTAAAACAATAATTCCCATATTAATAACATAAATGGGGTTTCAAATTATTATTAACATTTGTTAATTAATTAACGAGGTATTCAATCTGCATCAAGAGCAATATTAATTATCAAAATTAAATATTGCAAAAAATAAAATTAAATAAAGTTTTCTATTTATTAAATTTCATATTTTTATATTTAATTTAAAATCTTCATAAAATGACGAAGTTCGATAGCTTTTACATGGATATAAAATAATCTTCGAAAATTGATTCATTGATCTATAAATGATAGTTTCAAAGTTCATTTAAAACCGTGTTATCTATTCTATATTTACATAAATATTTACGCCATTCCATATATAAAACAAATAATTCGATCTAAAAGTACGCCATTTATCACAAAATCAATCATGTTTTTCACAAACATGATAGCTCCAAAGTTATTTTAAAACCGCTTGCCATTCCATAGTTACATACATATTTATTCGATTCCATATATAAAACAAATTAATTGATATAAAATCCTTCATTTTTGACAAAATCCATCGCATTTTTCTAAAATTCAATCATATTTCTCGCAAATTCAATCGATCGTAGTTTCATTTTTCACAAATTTACATCCTGCGTAAATGAAAATATTTGAAATAACAGCGCAACTAAAATATTCCTCCACCTTTGTGCATCAGAAGTTGCTTATCTTCTTTTCCTATCGCGTTTGCGTGGTTGCATTAAAAAAAAGCTGATTTGATTTAGTATTGGCTTGTTGCGGACTAATATCAGATTTTCAATTGTTGCTATTGGCTGGATATACTTGGTGATACGATACATATATGCAATTCAAAATATAGAACACCCGTAAGTTGACGATTTTTCTCCTAGTTTTCCCTTTTCTTCCATCCGCAAATGATCAGAAAAAAGACCAAAATTGCCTTGGGAGTGTATCTTAGGCCATCAAGTATTACTTTCTCCTCTTATTATTGTTTCTACTAAAAATATAGATTTTTCACTTGTTGCTATTGATTGCAATTACTTGGTGACGCATTTGATGTTCATTTACAGAACAACGGTGAAGCGTTTTTCTCTCTCGGCCTCTTCGTTCCATTCTTTACATCCGATCAGTAACTAATAAGCACGACATTTCCTGGAGAGTTCACAGAGGACAATCAAACATTTTTCTTTCTCCATTGTAGATAAAAAATATGTGTATTTTAATATAGTTCAAAATATATTTGCTCTTTCTGAGCTTCGTCAAGAATATCTCAATTTTTGCAACATTTCCGCTTTTTGAATACCAACTAAAGACTATTTAATTTACCAATCCTTCAAAAATTGGAATGACTATTATGTTAAATAGGCAATGTCATCAATTAATTTATTCTTCTCTCACGTTTTTATTTATTCTCAATTAAAACAACAAACTACAAGTACATATTTATACGCCACAGGATTATAGATTCAACTGAATCTTAAAACTCGTCAAATACAGGTATATTGTATATGTGTAGTTTATACCGCCAAACAAATTAGTTAAATACTTTGATATTTTGACATAAAGTCTTTGATATCGAGCTGAAACCGGAGCGAAAACTAAACATAATGGCTAAAAGAAGTTAGCGACTAACTTGTAGCCCTTTAGAAACTATACAAGGATATATAAGTGGATTTTGAATCATTTTTTGAGCTTTCGGAATATAGTGGTTATAATTTCGATATTTAATTACTTTAAACCATCTTTTAAATGTCGTTATAAATTCGGTAATTTAATACTTTGAAGTGCTTCGAAAATGTTTAAAGAAGACAAGTTATCCACAAAGAAAGGTTTTATTCTCGTAAAACCATTTGGATTCCATCGGACTAGAACAACAGCTGATTTTTAAATTTTTCTTACGAATTCAAAAATAAATTAAAACAATATCCCCATATGCGGAATATGCTCACATCAGGAACAATACTCTACAAAGTTGTGCAGAAAACAGCCTGATGATGTTAAACATCAATGTCTCAGTGAACATACACCAACCAATCTCTCGCATATTTTTCATGCCGAGTGATGACCAAATTTTATGCCCATCTCGGTCAAAAGCAAGGACTTACTTAATTTACTCGAAAAATCGAACGCTTTGGAAAACTTCCCCTAAAATTAAAAAAATATATTTAAAAACTCTACATTTCATTGTTCTTTGTACATATTCTTTTCCTTCGACTCACACCGTCCGACCGACCCGAAGGTATATGTTTGGAATGCCAGGAAGTGCCACACAATTTAGATCGGCACCTGGGGGGACGGCATCTATAGGGACCGTACTCTGCTTCCCCAGCCACCAACTTCTTGAAAGGACTTACGGTCCCACATATTTAATGTTCCAGTACTCCGAGTGAACATGGAGACAGTTTGGGCAGAGCCGGAAATCGAACTCGGATCGTTCGAGTGCAATCCCCGGGCGCTAACTACTGGGCTGTGCCACCCTTTTTGTACATATCGCACGATCTTAACATAGCAGCAAATTTCAAGCCTGTATCTCATCGTGTTTTACAATAAGCATACATTTCGATCGTTTTTTAGTGTGGCGTAACAATTCAAACACAATGTCATGCAGAAAATTTCGAATTTCTTTAGTCACTTTAATCAAAATATCTACTTTATTATTGAATATCGCATTTCTGTCTCAACTGGAAATATATTTTTATGTTTACTTCGCAATTCGATTATTTGTATCGTTAAGCTCTCCCTTAAAATGATATGGGAACAGCACACATTTATTTGAACATTGTATTACTCGTAATTTTTTTTAAAAGATCTGCACCTACTAAATTTTGAGTGTTCCATTACTTAAAAAGCAGTTTTCCCTTTTCTCGACAAATCGAATATTTTGGTGTTGTTGTTGTTGACACCCAGACCGTCCGACCTACCAGAAAGGTGTAAGGTAACTGTTTGGACGGGCGGGAAGTGCCACCCAATTTGGACCGGAACCCAGTGAGGGAGGCATCCACAGGGACCGTACCATCCTTCCCCTACCACCGACCTCTCGGAAGGACTTACGGACCCACATGTTTAACGTGATCGTACTCCGCGTGAACACGGCGGCAGTTTCGGCAGTGGCTGGAATCGAACCCGGGCCTACCGAGTGCAATTCCAGCGCGCTAACCAATGGGCTACCGCGCCCCGAATATTTTGGTGTGCAGCACCTCTAAAATTACAATACATGAATAACTAATTGTTCACGTTATCGCTATTGAAAGATAAAATATTGAACCAAATTTCTAGTCTTTATAATGTAGAAGTATGTTTTAGCAATCAGTTCATATTTTGAGCATTTTGTTATAGAACACCTATTCAGGTAATTTTGAATAATTCTATTCATTCCGGAGGGATTTATCAAACAATTGTCCCTGTACAAAATTCATGCCACTCTTTATTCGGAAAGAGTAAAAATGTGTGGAAGATAGATATACAGAGTATATATAATATACTTTGTATATGGGCACTTGGAAATTAGTATATATGATATGTCAAATAACATAAAATGAAAGATTAATTTGATAATAAATATTGACCATTCTTTCAACGATGTATAAATAAAACTTCAAAATTTCAATTGTAATCTAAATTTTTTTTTAAGATAAGTTTTTTTCCACAAATTCCTTGAAAATCCTATTTCGTAAAAAGAAAAATAACATTGATAAAGAGAATTGAGAATGAATACAATCTAAGATAGAATTGCACTCTTATTAAGATAATATTATTTGTTGAAGATAATATCATATTGTATTTGCGCTGATCAGCATGGAACAGCATAATCTTTAAAATTAACTAGAGCTCAACTTTCCTCGATATACCAGAATCCTTTCTTAAGCAACTTCTGATTTTTTTTTTTTTTTTTGCAAATTTTACAAGATGAAATTTGAAAAATCTGCGTCATTTTTCCAAACGATCAAAATTGTAGCATGTTACTTTCAATACTAGATATTTGAAAGTAAAAATTGGAGCCAGGTTTGCTGTAGGACTTAATATTTTGTTCTTCATTGAAATGCTCAAAAATATTATACATTGCAAAATTTCTTGCTGTCAGATATCAGCTACTCTAAGCTGACGATAGAATAAAAATCGTTAAACAATTCCATAGATGCATTTATCCACAGTTAATGCAATTCTAAATTTGAAAAAGCCCCTTACAGGCGGAGACTGTGGGCATATTTTAAGAAATTTTGGCAGCAAGCGTATTCCATTTAATTTAAAAATAATTTTTATGCTGCAACTTTAAAAAATCATTGCTTATAATATTGCATTTTGTGTTAAAGTCACACAAACCAAAGCGTTTAACCTAGCAGTTCTTTGTATGCAAATCATCTTTTGAAAATTATTTTAATTAGAAAATAATGCAATTTGTATTTCCAAATCTAGTTGTCTGTTGTATGCAAATCATCTTATGAAAATATTAGAAAATAATATGGTTTAAAGCTTTAATCTAATAGCTCTTTGTATGCAAATCGTCTTTAAAAATACCTTTATTAGGATATAGCATTGCTTATTACTTTTAACCTAGTAGTTCTTTGTATCAAATCGTCTTTTGAAAAAATATATTAATTAGGAAAGAATATTATTTGCAACTTTAAACATAGTCAGGTATGCAATTATTTTTGAAAAAATGGTTTATTTAGGAAATAATATAGTTTGTAACCTAGTAGTTTTTTTTTTGCGAATCGTCTTAATGAGTTTATTAAGAAAAATAGTATTACTTATAACTTTCAGCCTAGTAGTTATTTATATGCAATTTGCTATTTGAAAAAAAATATTTTAATTAGGAAATAATAATGTTTGTAAATTTTAACTTAGCAGTTATTTGTGTACAAATCAACTTTAAAAAAATAATGTTATTAGATAATAATGTAGTTTGTCAAATTGAATGTGAAGAAATTAGCTTAAACTATTATTCAAGATATATAATCGAATTCGCTTAATCCAACTCATTTAATTGTAAACACAAATGAATGTCACTAAACTTTATACCAAAATCATATATTGATATTTTACCGCTGATATATTATAACAATACTTAAATTCTTTAGCACAGAAATCCTAATTTGGAAAAGGAATTTTTATTTAAGAAACTCTAGTTTGTACTAGGATTGGTTTTTATCAATGAAAATTTAGTGGTACTAGATAATTTTCACTACACCAACTGCAGTGCGATTGATAAAAAAAATAAGAAAAATATATCTAAAAAAATATATCAGAAATATCGTCTTATGTTGGTTTCTGGTACGTTAGAAGAACATTGTGGATCTATATTTTATTAATCGAAGAACATGGTGTTTTTCAAAAGTGAATTAATTTTTTTCGAACAATATTTCTCTGACCATATAAAAGTGTCATTGAAGAATTTTAGCCACGCAGCCTCTATTTCAGTTATTTTATCTGAGTCAAAATAATGGAAGGCCTGCCTTCCTATCGCTTTGTCTGTAACAGATCCTAACTATCGCTTTGTCTGTAACAGATCCTAACTATCGCTTTGTCTGTAACAGATCCTAACTATCGCTTTGTCTGTAACAGATCCAATTTGTCGCAAACGCTTCACTAACTTTATTATTGTTGAATTGTTAGGAGTTTTAGAGCACGGGTATTTGGTCTGAAACTCTTCAAAGATATTCTCATAAGAATGACTAGAGAAATATTTTTCTAAAAATAATCTATCTGGGAGAACGTTATGTTCTTAGATTGATCAAACAGGTCTGTAATGATCACCTGACGTATTAAAAACATCAAACGATATTTCTAAAATATGTCATATTTGGTCTGCCACCTAATTGAAAGCAAATCTTCTATTTCAATTTCTCTGTATATTCTATGTTTTTAATATTTGATATACTCGATTTTTGTCACCTTTATTTTAGAGTATATTAAAAAATATGCTTTGCAATATCAATACTAAAAGAAATATAAATGTGAGATACCATGGTGATACCATGTACAAATGCAAGGTTAAAGCAAATTCTTTTAAACTATTTAAGTGGTTTTAGAATAAAGCTCATTTACTCATATAAAATCTCCCAAGGTTTCTAAGAGTTTCATTACTAAGAATGAAGAAAATATATTTTCTGAGGAAATTTTAAATCGAAAACTAACGAAATTCGCATCTTATTCTTGGTGATGATAGACTCCACTAAAACTCACATTAAGAGTAGAAAATTGCTCTAGATTACTTAAGATTACTTAACTTACTTTAGATTACTCAAGAAATAACTTTATTCGTTACGGTCTGAATTGAAACTCATTTACGTTAAAACATTTCACTGGAGTAGATTTTCTCATTATTATTCCCTTGGAACTGGAAAAAAAAATTCTAATTTTATTATTTTCGCATACTGGTCTATGAAGTATTCCATATATGGACTATTTTTCCAAATTTTCAAATTCGATGTTTTGACTAGAAAGCAGGTTTTATGGCCTCTTGAACGTATATTTAAAACGTTTTAGAGCGATCATCATCTGTACGATATCTAAAAGGTTTTAGAACGACGCTCAGCTGTACGCATATATATGTGTGCTTTGTATATATATGTGAGGTTCTTTGTAGCTCGTGTGATTAAAATATAACTTATTCTAAAATCAGTTTCTACATAACATTATTTCCTGTTGGGAACAATTTCCGGATTACAATAATTTCCGGAACAATAACTTTAGTCAATATGAGAAACTGTTAAAATTAAGTTGTAAGCTAAGTTATATTCGTAGTTTAAAAAATAAATTAATTGTGGTCGCGTTTATTACAGGTATTAAAATTCTATACTTTTGATACACGTAAACTGAATGAATGAAATTCACCAGCTTGATTGATGTTACTATTTTCTCTATAACAAGAAAAACGGTTTGGACATAACTTGTAAAAGTAAGATCATAAAAGTTGTATATTTTTCACTCTGATACTGATATGATAGAAAACATCTAAAATTTGGAAAAATTTGATCGAATACATTTCTAACAAATAATCCGTATTAATCACTTGTGCTATTACGTCTTTTTAAAGAATACGCAAAAGGAGCTTCGTTTTTGACTATTTCCTATATACATGATCAGTGTTCTGTTGTCAAACTAATACCAGTTGATAAAATCTTTGTCTATGTTTATTTCTCAAATTTATCAAACATGTATTTCATTGTAAACATTAGTTTCGTTCAGACTGCTGAAATAATCTGAAAAATATATCTTCATTTGAAAACAGCATTTATACCCAAAATATGTAAGCTCAGTCGATAGAACGTTGAAATCGAAAATGGAATTATGCAGTTTTCCAGCTGAACTTCCTTATGCCAGATTTCCTTCTGGTTCCCGATTAATGTTGTGAAACAGGGAGTGCATAATAAAATTTTGTTAATAAAAAGTAGCAAACTGTACTATGCTAGAATAGGTAAATTTTTCCAGGGAATTTTGACTGTAATTTATGGAGGTTGGTTCAGCAATTCTCAAACCCATAAAGCTCTGTTAGTACAGAGCTTGTTTTGAAATTCAGACGTCGAGATTGCGCTCCCAATACAAATATTAGAATCAATGGACAAGTTTTTACACCCCTGTGGATGCCTATGGGGGTCTATGGGTTGGTCGTGTGGTCTGGGCTTTCTACCCCTGTGGATGCCACCTCGGAACACCGCGTGCTGTTGGCCATCTCGGGTGCGGTATCCCCGTGGTTTGCGCGCTAGATTTGCACGCTACCACAAATGCCGCCGTGTTCATGCGGAGTACGATCACGTTAAACATGTGGGTCCGTAAGTCCTTCCGAGAGGTTGGTGGTAGGGGAAGGAGGGTACGGTCCCTGTGGATGCCTCCCCCACTGGGTTCCGGTCTAAATTGGGTGGCACTTCCCTGCCGTCCATACAGTTACCTTACACCTTTCTGGTAGGTCGGACGGTCTAGGTCTCAACAACAACAACCCCTGTGGATGCCTCCTCCACTGTGTTCCGGTCTAAATTGGGTGGCACTTCCCGACCGTCCAAACAGTTACCTTACACCTTTCTGGTAGGTCGGGCGGTCTGGGTTTCAACAACAACAACGTTTGTTACACTTGTCAGTTGTCAGAATGGATTAAACGTTACCAATAATGACAACTATAAACATGCCATGTTCTGCAATGATTTTTACCACCAGCCCTTCATCTATTTTATTAAAGATTGAGCTCGGACTGCACTAAAGACTGAGCTCTGGCTGCATTAACGGTTGAGCTCAGACTGCTCTAAAGATTGAGCTCAGACAGCACTAAAGGTTTGAACTCAACCTGCTGCTCTGGTTTGATCGATTAAGTTCATATTCACAGAACCCGCCTATAGCCGGGCATTCCCAAAGTAATAATAGCGTTATCATTAAAGATAGCAGCATATATGGACTAGTTTTGAGTACTTCATGAATTCGTCAACCTGGAATATCCGGTGCCTGTAAGGGCAGTAGGAAACTGTGCGTCGCAATCAGAGGTAGGTGTAAAATTAGGGGCTGCAGTCAGAAGAGAAATACATAAGGCAAACTATATCGAATGCATAAGTTATGCAATGTTATTCTTTATATTGCAACATACGTTAATACATATTTCATGCACATCTTAAAGATGCATCTAGAAAAAATAAATAAAATTGCAAAAGCTGATATATTTCGCGAATCACTTTCCAAAATGTACAAGAAAATGAATACAAGAAGTAAAAAATAGTACAATAATAAAAATAAAGAAATATACATAAAAAAATAGTGAACAACATTAGTGAGAAATACATAATTTTCTATTTTGTTCACCTTCATTCTTATGTAGCGTGCGATTTTTTAAGCTAAACTACGCGTAATAAACCTAAAAGGCAATGCATTATTAAGTATTATTATCTGAATACGAAACGAGTTTGATGAATTCATACCTGCTTTGATCATGTTTACTAAATCATGGTGTACATATTCTATGATTGTATAATGATAAATAACTTTGCTTTCGTTCTCACTTCATTATACTATTACAAGTTCATAGTAACACCCAAAAGTACATAATGTAACATGCTAGTACATAACGTGATATTCGTAAACTTTGCACAACCTTGATTACTGATTTCATCGAGGGCTTTTGAGCGGATTGTTTCTATCACGAAACCCTTGATTAAAACATGTAATGAGAGACGTGAATTTCTTACATAAAGATTTTTACTTTCCCTACAATTCATGGTAATGTATAGGAAAATTATTAGAATCGCGTCGAAAATCGCAACTCGAGTTTTGGATGAATCTACGCGTTTCAAACGCTCTAGAACCCGAAAACATATTCAGCGTGACGTCTGTATGGGTATGTCTGTCTATGCAATGTACATAACCACTCTAGTTGAAAAACTAGTGTATCAAATTTCCCCAAATTTCGGTATAATAGTCACTTTGTGGGTTATCCTGGTGATGATTAGATTTTGGTACGATTCGGAAAAAAAACCCCTGCCTTTTCATTTGTAAAATGGCCCGCAAAAACGTATATATCCACTCAAGTTTAAAGAATGATTGATAAATTTCACAAAATTTGGTAGATATTTCTGGTGTTGATTATATTTTGGTACTATTTGGAAGATAGGAACCTGCTTTTTCTGCAAAATGCCGAGCAAAAGTGATTAGAGTTTGGCGCTATTTGGAAGATAAGAACCTGCTTTTTCTGCAAAATACCGAGCAAAAGACTACATATGCTCAAATGCATTGATTAAATACTTGTTTTGTACGGAATTTTTGAAGATAAAAGGAATGAGACCAGCCCCATAACTCTAGACATATCCGTTGTCGAGATATTTTAGTTTTCCCGAATTTTCGCTACGTCGCCTTTAAAAAGTACATCCAATCTCAAAATGAAAAAGAAAATTTTAATCAAAACTGCAAATTCAGAGTATTTTCAAATAATTATCTGGATTTTTTTGTGAAAGAGAAAAAATGAATTCGAGCCCATAGAAAAAGTTGTCGTTCTTTTTCCATTAAAAAACAATGCCTAACAATTATTTCCTTAATTTGTTATTAATATTGCCTATTTTACATATTATAATGCCAATTCCACGATTTTCATAGAGTTCATTTTAATTACAGAATCGGGGTATTCGGAAGAAGCAAAAGTATCTCATTTGATCCAAATCTTGTTTGCATGCACCATTTTTAAAGTAAACTCTATTTAACTACATCAGACGATTATTTGGTTTCAAATAATATTCCTTTGAATTACTAAATTTTTCGTTGCTTTTATCAGAGTTCTCGCTTTACAAAATTATTTTCATATTCAGATTTTGAAGTGTGGTCAATATGTATTCTGAAATGAAGACGTTAAAATGGTAGAAGATATACCCGTAACATCTTTATACTGTTTCAATAATCGGCTAAACGCAATAGAAAATATATGAATTTGATAAATATTTGCCAAAATAAAACATGTTTTAAGAAATTGAAAATATTAAGCAGTCCCGTAATTTTATATCCGAAGGACATATCTGATACAGCCCAACCGAAAATATAATACCCTTTGTTTATAATATATATATATATATATATATATATATATATATAATGTCTTTATTATTTAAATAGTATGAATAAAATAAAAATATTCTGCCATAGATTCAATTCCGTTGTTAAGCAACATGATATTAATTTTCTTCACATAAAGCCTCGTAAAATATTCTTCCGAATAATGTTATTTCTATATGGAATGTTTAATTTTGTAATTTTTATTAATATCTCGATATCCACTGGTTCTATACATTCAAAACATGGACGGGTTTTCCCCGCGATGAAATAAAAAATAATCGTACCAAATCTGGAAAATCCTTCAAAAACCGCGAACATACAGAAAAACAAATGGAACAGACAAACAGACAAACAAACATTATTTCCATTTTATACATATAGATACATACAAGCACCAGCAGAATATTTAAAATCAATAATTTCTTTGGAAAAACTGTGACATCAGAAACTGCATTACGGTTAATATGCACAGCTACACCATTTATTGCGTTATCATCGCGTCATAATTTTTCCACGCGCTCCCCATTTTCCATACGTCATTTTCCAGGTAAATTGTTATATTTTATCATGTAATTTAATAATGGCCGTCTAAGCTTCTTTTAATGAGTTTTTAATTACATAAAGATCCTTTAAGCTTAAAAAACTTTGAAGAAATTACGAAGTGCGGAAAAAACGGCTAAAGTCATTAAAGTAACTTGAGCCATTAAATATATGTATTATGAGTTTTAGAATGTGCACCCAGTATGTCTCAATTAGTTAACAATTAAGAAAACATGGAAATAAATAATTTTTGCTACTGCAACCGTATTTTTTACATTCATCCACAAATGACTAGAATGGTTATGAGTCCATTAAGTATCGAACATCATTATGGAAGTAACCATAATGATTAATGTTCGGAATTGTTAAAAACAGTTATGGAATATTTGAAATTTTCACGAAAACTTAAAACATCATATGTTGGGTCATCACACATTAATCAACATTGATAAATGTTTCAAGCTGACTATCACATTTACGACACTAGAATAAAAAATTTGTCCTCAAAGTTTTTGAAAAAACTGACGAGGAATAAATAATTTTTCAAACAGCTATGTTAATAACTATGTTGGGCCATCAGAAATTAATCAGCATTGACAAATGTTTCGCAATGGCTATCCCATTTACGACACTGGAATAGGAAATTTGTCCTCAATGTTTTTAGAAATAAGCTGACGTGGAATAAATAACTTTAAAATTGCTGTTGTTCTTTCAACATTCAATAATAAATGACTAAAATGGTTTTAAGTCCAATAAATTTCGAACATTATTAAGGAAGAAACTAATGCAAATGTTAGAAATTGTTAGAAATAGTATGAAATATTTGAATTTTGATACGAATATTCTTACTAAAACACTAAAATATTTTAAGTAATCTTGGACCATCATAAATTTATCAACATTGATAAATGTTTCAAACTGGCTATCGCATTTACGACACTAGGATAGCCAATTTGTCATCAGTGTTTTTAGAAATACTATAATGCGGAATAAATAATTTTTAAAACTGCTGTCGTCCTTTCTACATTCAACCGTAAATTATTAAAATCGTTTTATGTCCAATAAATTTCGGGCTGAAACCTAAAATATTCTATTAAATGCCTAATATGTTGGTCCCTCATAATTAATCAACATTGACAAATGATTCAAGGTGGCTATCACATTTACGACACTAAAATAGCAAATTTATCCTCAATGTTTTAAAAAATGAGCTAATCTGGAATAAATAATTTTTAAAACTACAGTCGTATTTTCTACATTCAACCGTAAATGACTAAAATGGGTTTAAGACCAATAAATTCTTAGCATTATTATTCAAGAAACTAATAACAAATGTTAGGAATTATTTTAAATGAGCGTGAAATACTTGAATTTTGATCTGAAAATTTTCACGAAACACTAAAACATTCTGAGCAATTCTTAATATGTTGATCCATCATAAATTAGCCAACATTGACAAAATTGTTGAACTGGTTATATCATTTATGTCTGTCCTTCAAGGTTTTCTAAAATAAGCTAACAAGGAAATAATTTGCGTTAATTTTCTCATATTGCATACCATGCTGACATAATTATTTAGTTGAAACCTAGTAAAAATATCGGCATTTAGTGGCAAATATTCAGATTTTTTGTATATAAAAACAACCAGTGGTACATTTTAAAAAATAAATATATTATATCAATATATGCATATCAGCATACCGAGTTTCTACAGACCAAAAATATATATCTTTAATTCAATATATAATTTTATCATAGATTAACTGAATTATTAAGTGCACACTACAATATATCATTGAAATAATATATATCGAAAAAAAAATTAACCATTTTTATCTGAAAAACAGGATACCATATTATAAAGAGAAACGATAAATGATATATTATAATAGTCAATAAAATGTATTTTAATTTTAACTATTGCAATTAATTATTTTATAAGAGTGAAGGATAGATACTGTTACCATGGATACCGTTATTTGCAATGGTAGTATATTCCTTATTTTTGGAACTCACTTATCTGGCGGGTTCTTTTGATTTCGAACTTAGTCTTTGTAACCTCAAATAGTCCGGTCTTTATTGTGAACACATTTATGCCAGCTACGTGGAAGTATTGCAATGGTCCGTTCTCATTGAAGTTCGCAAAATTGCGGCAAATAGCATGTCTTATTGCTGTCATGGCTATTAACGATTATTCCATGATAATGAGCATATAATAAACACGAAACCGGTCCATGGATACTTCTGTCTGCATTGGGTGTATCTTCCTTATTTGATTAGAATCCTGCTAAATACTCACTCTTATTTGGAAGTTATCGAATCTTCTGATCTTTATTGATTTCCGCAAAAATGTAAGGGAAATCCGCTGAATAAAGAACTCAACCATAATACGAGAGGTACATTCTTAAAAAATTGATAAAATCTTTCTCCATCAGACCATGTTCTAATCAACGGACAGCGCCAATGTTCGAATGTCACATATTTCGAACCACCCTGTCTGTATTGAAATACCTAGAAACAGAAACTTAAACTGATCGTTAAACTCCATGTTTTGCATGCTATCGGAGCCCGAAACTGCGTATTGAAAATCTATCAACTTCTGAAAGTGGAAAATGAACAATACTTAATTACATCTATAAAATTTTATGGCTTTCTGAAAAAGATAAAAGGCGGAAGAATTTTATAGAAACTGCATTTATAAATGTTCGGTTTTATTGCCAGGTTTAAAGAATGAAGCTGCGTTAACATTTCTCTTCCACCCTATTTGGGTTTAATGTTCGGTAAAAATGTAAAAATGGCTTGTAAGTTTTTAGGGCAGTAACTGATTCTAATTCAATTTAAACTTCAGTTATTGCAGTGGAACTTACTTATTGGAAAGTATGTTTATTATAATAACATTTTAAAACTTAAAATATTACTATTAATTTTACAGACAAAAAATAATTCCTTTGTAAATACAATAACGTGTAATTAAACAAATTCTTTTTATTTTAGAGCATCTGATTTTATAATGTGAAACCACACTAACTTTGCATCATGAAAATTTATCTAGTTTTCATAGCTTACCTGTAAAATTAAATTGCATGGCCCCATGTCTGATAGAAAACGCGCTAGACCAACTTAAAATGATTAAATTAAAAATTAGAAGCCATATACAGTCCATATATAAGGCACTATTAATAATTAAGAAGAAGAATTATATTATATAGAACTAGTGTCAGTAAAGAAATATTCGTAATTGTTATCCATACAATAATATATTACTTACCGTCATGCCATTTGTTGTAATCAACGTTACTACATAGAAAAACGTTGATAGTTCTAAAAATATTCGTTATGATTCGGAGAATAATCAAATTTTCCATTCTTAAAGATTACGTTTGCGTTATGAAAATACTAAATTTTTAATAGTTCATGAAATTATAGAATTTCTGATAAATTCTGCTCATGAATTTATATAAATTTATAATAAGATATTTTCATGGAAATTTTAATTTTTCCATTTACGTCGTGTTTTTCAAAACCTTAAATTTCAGGTTTCGTGTGTTCATAAAAATCATAAAAAAAATCCTTTTTTAATACAAATCGTAAATTTCTAAACACATCTGTCTACGCATAAAAAATATTTATTTTTAATAACATATTTGTATTAAAACCATAAATTTATAACTTAAATTTTATTTAAATTTAAGTAAATGTAAATTTAACAATTACATCTAATTTCTGTATTTTTACATACTCTTAGTATATATAAAATATAACAATACATCCATTCTTCCAGCAAACATGCAGACACAGAAACACACACACACAGACGAACGTAATTCAAAACACTCAGAACTTGATTCATGAGAGCTTAAAATGGTATAGTCAGGGCCGTTCATACAAATTTTAGGTCCCATCAATGGCTGCACGTGACTTCAGGAATGGGTAATGCAGATTCAGTGGCGGGATTCCTCCTCCTCCTCGACAACAAACATTATCAAAACACATCACGCTACTGGCACAAGTGTCGTTAAATATTATCGAAAAATAGCCAAATGAGTCTGAAAGAATCGCCAAATAATAATAATAATAATAACCCATTCAACCGATAACTTCAAGTGAAGCAAAGCTTTCCCTGCGTAAGCTGACTATCCGCCACTGGCCCCTATAGGCATTTATCATGGACCTCCCTCTCCATATTGGATCCCCCATTCCTTGTGAATTTTAATGTTTTACTTTCCCTAAAAAAAGCGAATGGATAGACCCCCCCCCCCTCTGACGCCCATGTCCCCCTACTCAAGTAGTGTCTGCCCCACCTATTGGCCGCCCTGGTGTAGTTCAGTAAAATCCTACATCCAGTAAATAAAAAAAAAACTTTATCTATTCAATAGTGTGGAAAAGTAAATAAATTTCTATTATGCGCTTAATTATTCGTCACAGAAATTCAATTACATCTATACTAGTGTTGATATTTACTTTAGACTTTATATAATTTTATCACAAACTGTAGCGCTCCCATTCAATAATGTTAAACCTCAGCGTAGCTGTATTACCTTGCATCGGAAAACAAACGCAATATTTCCTCGCGTTGCTAATGATATAAATCGTTTTCCTTCAAGCACTGGGTGGAGCTGCACAATTGTTTAATTATGGCTCCGCTACTGAACATAAAGCCGATTTTGTAGGTGTTGAGTTGGTGCTCATTTTCTAGGTTTTTGCAGAACATGGGGTGATTGTACAAAGAACGTTTTTTTTAATGATTCGTGGATAAAGATATCTTTTGACTGAGCATGAAAATTGTTGCTAGAAGAACTCATACTTTAAATCAATTTGAGACGAAAATTAAGAGCTATATACAGGATTCCTTTGAAAATCCTCAAGCACCCCCATTAACTTGTGAATAATAGTATAATAGTCCATGATAGTAACTCGTAAGGTTAAGATTAGAGTTTTTCAAAGTGTGTTTGTTTCGCGAAACACCAAAATGAGAAAAAGTTCGTTGTGGTTCAAATAAGCATTTACAATTTACGTCTTTGTTTACTTTTTAAGAATATTTATACGAAACTATCATGTCTTTTAGAACGCCTGGAATACAGTCGCGGATCCCTTGGGATTCCGCTACAATATTTGATGCCATTCGAGAAAAACAATAATCTGAGTAAATTATTTACACACGAAATATATTGTTTGATAAAATCTTTATAAATCAGATATTCATTTTAATGTTAATATCATCTTCCTTAAATAGCAAACGAAAAATGTGCTTGTTAGGCTTATGGAATACACTGTCAAGAAATCGTTTGTACTACATCGTTAGTATAATATTTCTATTTAGCGCTAAATTTTAATTAGTCAGGTAAAAGTTATAAAATCGGATAAAAATACTGTGTCTAAAGTGTTATTGAAAAAAACTCTTTTAAAATAACGTTTTTTTTTTTACCTTATCAAAAGCGAATGACATGAACAAATACTCATTGTCGAACATGTGTTGTATCCGGTCCAGATTAAGCCTAAGGTTGATAACATTCGAGAAAAAAAATAATAACATGAGTAAATTACTCGCACTCCAAATTTTATTGTTTGATTATTAATGATATTCTTCGTTTATTTAATATTCATGAACTATAATTTCTCTGAAAATCACAAACAAATGAATTGATTGCAGCCAATTGTGAAAATATCTGAAAGGGTACAACCGATCTAAATTTGAAATTGGAATAATTTTTTATTTAGTATTAATATTCACAAAAACATAGATTTAGTTCTGGTTTATCATATCATCCTTTAAAATATAAAATGCCATATAATTTTCTTGTTATTTTTTTTAGCTCAGCCCAATTTTAACATCAAAATGGGAGTGTTAGTGCTGAGTTGTTTCACCCATTATAACATTTAATTTGTTAATTTTATCCCTGTAACTGCATTTAAACTGACTTCAACGAGATGGAAAATTTCTACTTTTCGGAAAAAATAATACATCTCAATCAGGAAAAATTCGCCAATGACAACTTGAAGGGCGTTGAAAGATTCTGCAAAAGAAAATGACACCCGAAAATAAGTTACTAAGACGAAAAGAAATACGAAATCATCAGGTGCAGAAACGATGAAAATGAACTGTAAGGTCGACAAGTTCAAACAACTAATCGTCACCGTTTTTTTTCCCCCTACTTGGAAAGCATCTACTTGCAAGAAAAATACGAACTCTTTTGATATTTGAGAAACCGACGTGTTACATGGCCATCAAGAACTTTTCCTGAGCAATTTCATTCTATTTCGCTACTTCCAGAGCTTACCTCTCAAGAACCTGTTTAAATGATTGAAGGTGATGTTTGGATGGGGGGCGACATCTATTGATCGTTATTTGAACTAACTTTCCGTGGAGCGAATTTTGTTTGCTGCTGGGCCGACCAATATCTTCAGCTATGGGTCGATTAAAGATTTTCTTTCTGGTTCTTTTATTTTATTTGTCGAAGGATATGAATTCCTTGGAACTAGATTTCTCTTGACTTGATAAACAAAGAATTTTTTGACAAATAAGAGTGAGTTTGCCAGGCAGAATATTGAGTTTTTAAAAGTCCGTAGAACTGTTTGAAACAATATAATCTCATCACAAAGAAAGATGATAAATTTTTAAAACGTAATTCTTTTTAAGAATGATTTTATGTCATAGATGCATAAGATTGATAATTTAAACGCAATGTAAAATTTTAAATTGATCCCAAATATATCCATGGAGATAAATAGCACAAATAATGGCATTATCAAAATATCTCTGAAAATTATAATTGATCATAAATCACGTACAGGCTATAAAAATATAATTATATAAATAATATAAATATCTCTGAAAACTACAGTCCAAAAAGAAATAACTTTTCTTTACTATCTTTTCTGAAACAATATATTTGTTAATGAACTAGCGATGAATATTAAAATACTTTAAGAAAAATAATGAATATCAATATATTTCAGAGTAAAAGATGAAAATGCATTTCAAATAAATTAGTAATAAATATATATTAAACACAAATATAGTCTCAAAACCGGTCGATATCTGCATTTTAGAAGTTTTTAAGCAGTGTATCAACCACAATCGGCAGACCGGTTTTGCATCAGCACCAACAGCAGCAAACTGCTCTGCAGGAACAAAACGTGTTCAATTTCGCAATTTTGAAAGAACTAAACCGGCCAGCCAATGCTAGTTGATGCATTGGGAATATGATTCCTTAATAAATTTGATCATGGTATTTTCTATTCGAAATTTTGCAAATATCGCTGGTTGCTAACATGTATCTCGAATAGCAGTTAGCATAATTAGTTTATCTTTTATCTGATAATCTAATTTATCTTCTTTCCGACCAATATTTACCTTATGGGGAACTAATGGAAGGTAAATGCAATTATATAGCTAATTGAAGATAGTAACTCCTTATCCCTCTTTTGTACGCTATTGGTGTACATGATATTATTGCGAATATTCACTTTTTTCTGGTCTCTTTCGAAGACCAGACGGAGTAAATACCCAAAAATGCATCCTTTCCTATGACGTCAGTCTAGGGTTTCCAGAAGCTTAAGCTAGGTAGAGAATTTCCTGATTTGGGTGATTTATCGCCAATTTTGTGAATTCAGGAAGGTTCAATAAAGACCGCGAAATAACAAGTATTCTACGAGATATGAGAGAATTCCAGAAGTTACTTTAGCGAGACTATAAAATGAATTATCACTCCGTTGGGGAGGCGTTGACGAGATACGAGCAACACTGAACTGTGACTTTCGTCACTGCTTTGAGAATAATAGCGGCTGTCACGTGAAACTACTTTCGTCAATATTTTGAGAAAAGCATCGGTTATTTTGTGACATTAGTGGAGCATTTAAGTGCTGTTTGACTGTATATTGTTCCTGTTTACGTTGTGCTTTCGAATAAACGTGTTAGTTTTCCAGAAATTTGGACTCATTCTTGTATCCACATCCCAAGAGCACACCCACCATTCCAGTTCTACATAATACAACTGAGTGAGAATGATAAATCTAAAGGATAAATTGCACAGTCCAAACTTTTGAAGGTAGAAATTTTAAACTTTCCGTACATGGTGAGACTTGACCTATAAGTGTTAAAAAATCGGAAATCTTGGAATTATCCGAAAATTTGATAAATCTCAGAATTTTTTGCTTCAACATTCTTTTAGCAAAAGCTCGATAGCGGCTGAACACACAAAACTTGTTCATCCACAGGAATAATATTCTAAATTTTCGTAACTCATTCTATTAGTATACAATCAACCATTCTTAAGATATTTTAATTTATATTTACAGCAGACGACTTTTTATTATATTTCATAATAAGAACCGTAACAATATATTCAGGTTTATCATTATACTGTGAAAATAATGATGTAATGTTGGTTCGTAACGCAAAAGTGATTATTACCTGCGTTACTAATATATATTACGCTTTTTTTTTAACTTTCCTAAAAATACTACTCTTCTTATAAGAGGGATGAATAGAAGCTTTTCATAAGACGGCTGCACAACTCGAAGCAAGGGGAATACGCTCTAAATAAAACTACTTAGATCTACCACATCAAGATACATCTGCCGGCTCTTTAAGTGTCCTATCTTTGCCCCAGGCGCCGCTTAGTGCTTGTTATAATCTATCTCACAGTGGTTATCCTGCAGTCATGAGTAGCTGATAGGTTAACATGGTCCAGAGCCCGCCCGTACTCTTGTGATTCTCTTGGCTTTTGGACCTATATTTCACATGCTCGTTTAAAGCGCTAACCAGAAGCGGATTTACCGATAAACGGTCTAAGCGGTCCTTTGGGGGACACAATTCAGGCGGGGCTTCCAAATTTCTCGATACATATTCAGTTTGAAAATTTTATAAATATTAACTCATTTATTTGATAAATTGTTTGTCCATATTTCAGAGAACAATAAATAAAAAAAAATAAATAAAAAAATACTGAAGCAGTTAAAAAGCAGTTTCGAATTACATGGCCGCCAGAAACTTCAGCCAAGGATGTCATCATAAAAATTTTAAAATAAATTTTAGTTTAGCCTATGCACTGTTGTTATTGATGAGACCCAGACCGTCCGACCTACCAGAAAGGTGTAAGGTAACAGAGCCTATACACTGTTGTTGTTGTTGAGACCCAGACCGTCCGACCTACCAGAAAGGTGTAAGGTAACTGTATGGACGGCCGGGAAGTGCCACCCAATTTAGACCGGAACCCAGTGGGGGAGGCATCCACAGGGACCGTACCCTCCTTCCCCTACCACCAACCTCTCGGAAGGACTTACGGACCCACATGTTTAACGTGATCGTACTCCGCATGAACACGGCGGCATTTGTGGCAGCGTGCAAATCTAGCGCGCAAACCACGGGGATACCGCACCCGAGATGGCCAACAGCACGCGGTGTTCCGAGGTGGTCACCCACCAAGTACTAACCGCGCCCGATGCTGCTTGACTTCGGTGATCTAACGAGAACCGGTGTTTTCAGCACGGTACGGCCGTTGGCCCCAGAGCCTATACACTGTGAAACATTTGCAAGCATGTTACTGAAAGTTTCAGTGGAATCAACTGTCCGTAATAGAGAGTAAGGTCCCTGATAGTATATATATATATATATATATATATATATATATATATATACATATATATATATATATATTTATATATATATATATATATATATATATATATATATATATATATATATATATATATATATATATATATATATTATATATGTGTGTGTTGAAGACCCAGACCGACCGGCTCGTCAGCAAGGACATGAGCAACCGATTAGTCGGCCGGGTATATATATTATATATGTGTGTGTGTAAAATACAAAAATAACACTTCAGCAGACGATAATTAGCTGAATATTTCGGAACTAAAGCTGGAATTTTAATGAATGCCTATTATTGTGGCTGTTCTTATCAGTTTGCTGAAATTATCAACAAAGTAGCTGAAAAAATGAGCAAATGTTGAAGAATGTTTTACAGTGTAGGGGAGGGCAAGGAGGGCTGCCCCCAAAGAGGATATTCAAGGTCACAATATCGGACACGAAGTTAGTCGATGCTGTACATCTTAACCTCGAGTTCGTCGCGGGAGTATAATATTTCTAACCGATGCATTTTATCGTTCTGAAATTTATATTATTCGTTTTTAAATAAAATGTTATAAATAACATTCTCTTTTCTGTAACATATTTTAACGTATATATATATATATATATATTGCCGAGCCTTCCTTCCTCTTTTCCATGTTTTTTTCACTTTTTATCTTTCACTTTTTCTCTATATATAGTGTTTGATACCCTCATGCTGCCTTGCGCAAAAGTTACTATAACATTTTTATTTCCGATTTATCAATTTCTATATATTTATATTTTATATATATATATATATATATATATATATATATATATATATATATATATATATATATATATATATATATATATATATAATGAATTTTTTCTAGTTTCTGTTGCTTAATAATAAATGGGTATTTTACGTTTATCGGAAAAATCATGGTAAAGCCGTAGTAGCTGGATCAACAATTGCAATCGTAATGCCATTGGGGCTTTACTACGATAGAAATTAGCCCTACACTATGCTTAGCCCTATGTTTCCCTTGTTACACGTATGCCCTATGTTGCCTATGACATAACGGTATCAGATCAGGTTGACAATCAGTAGGAGGTTCCATTGCTGAATTTTATTTCTCAATATGGATCGCACAGATAACTAATGCAATTGTTGAGTCACTGTGGGGTGGTTAAGATCCCCTGTCTACGTCACTGGCATTTATGATTAACTAGTGGATACTGGTGAAAATCAAATGGATATATTTTATTCACTAAAAGTTAATAAATATAAAATATCTTTAAGCTTGAATATTTTAATGTAATATATGTCTGCAAAAATAATATTTTTAGTATGCATTTTATATAATATTATTTACTTTATTAAAATGACTCAGAATTATATTATTTGATGATTGGTGAAATGATTGATGATTTCTGAAAATATGAATCAGCTTAGAAAAACGCGAATTGTTAAGGTGTTGGCGTAGGTATACTGGATCTATATTTTAAAATAAAAATGATATATTTTTACGTTTCTATTTTAAATATTTGCAATATCTAGTCCAGATTAGGTTAAGTACTTGTACTGAAAATCATTTTAATATAATATTTTCATTTTCTATTATATTAAATCAGACATTCATTTTAATATTAATATCATCTTCCTTAAGTGACCAACGAAAAATGTTCTTGTTAGGCTTGTGGGATACGCTCTAAAGAAATCATTAGTTCTATGCCGTTTAAATTTTCATTAATCACATAAAAGTTATAAAATCGAATAAAAATACTGTGTTTAGAGTGTTATTATTGTAAAAAAAAACTTTTTTAAAGAAACATATTTTTTTTTACATTAACAAATACTCATTTGTTGAACACATGGAGTTAGAAAGAATGAGATAAAACTCCTATGGATGAAACGCTTGAAAATGACCATAATGCTTTGAGAATTATATCTAGGTGTCGCTAATGTTAGTAAAGTAGCTGCTATTGTTAGTTGACACAATGGAAAGGCGTATTTTTATTAGCGTTATTTTTAAGTTAAGGGTAATATTTAGTATTTGTATATTTTATTATTTTTAAGTTAAGGGTTCCCTTATTATGAGTATAATTAACCAGTACTTTATCATAGTTGTAGGATAGAGTACAGAATATAGGGAAATAAAAATTAAATTAAAGATAAAATAATTTTGAATACGTATAAATACTCTTTATTGTTTCAATTCTATTTTGCATTCCGTTGATAATTTATTTTTACAAAATTGACAGTTTAGATAAATATTTTAGGCCTTTTGCTACAGAAATGTGAACAATGCAGGACTACTTATCTTATCCCAGCGTCACCTGGATGATTGTCCCAATAGATATTGGTGTTTTCTTAATCTGAAGTTTTAACTTCTTACTTTTATCTCCATGGTCGAATAAATTGCAGCCGGTCCGGATTAAACCAATAGATGATGCCATTTGAGAAAAACAAATAATAGCATTAAATTACTGACACTCGAAATTATATTGCTTGATTTTTTATGATATTCTTCGTTTATTTGATATTCATGTATTATAATTTCATTAAAAATCTCAAAATATAACTAGAAACTTGTTTTATTTTAAAGACCCATTCTTTCGTAAGTCTTTTACAACTCGCTATCATACTAAGCGCTGCCTTGTTTTCATCCTCACTGAGTAATCCATGTAGTTTTCTAGGTTCCTTCTTGATACCATTTCCAGTAATAGATCCATTTAATCCAAGCACTTACACTTAAGTCGGCCACCCAAGCAACGTAATTTTTAGTTCTACACGAAACATGAGCGCAAAAAAAACGCAACCTGCACGATGCCCGCGATAACGCGCACGCAACGTAAACACACACTCACACCGTCATTTCGAATGAAATTCCGGTAGCGTCAGTTTATCACATAGTCCCGGCACATGTGCATGAATATCTAGAACCGGGAAATCTCAGACTGATAAAACGGGCTCGAGTTACTAGCGGCAATCAGGGCCCATTACGATGCACGAGTTTCTGCAGAGGACCCCCGTGGGCCCCCGCTAATTGTCTTTTCAGATAAGTCCACGACTTTGTAAGGTGATACTCAAACTCCTCAATGTCTACGGGTTTTTTTCAGCTATCCTTTCTTTTTTTATCTTGGATTTGAAAGTATGGTTTTTAGGGTTGTGCAGTAATTGAGAGTGAAAGATTTTTTTAATGTGGTTTGCTTTTTTTTTTGGAATACGATACCCATTTTTTAGCAAACTCCGTTTGTCGGCCTTGTGCGAGTAGAAGAGATTTAAATTTAAACAGGCGGAAATTTCGTTTTTTTTTTTATTTTTTTGCCGCAAGCGGCGTAAGGCTAGATGTCTGAAAGGCTCGCCTAGGAGTCGTATTTAAAAGCTAAAAAGATATTCATTTTTCATTTTGAGTGTTTAGTATATTAGAAGCGTTCCAAATATACCGTGAACCGTATAGAAAGGATAATTACGGTGTAAGTTACACCCATTTTTGACTAAAGCGGCATAAGATTAATGCAAAAATCTTAGTTCGTAAATACTTTTCAATTCTTCAAGTTTCCGCCCTAAAATCATTGGTTCTTATTATTATGATTGTACTTATTGCTTTTTATTGGTACTAAATGTGTAAATCGTCAAATGACAGGATAAAATATAATATGATCTAAATATACACATAGTGGGTAAAACTTACCTACTATGTAATTTGAAGTTCAATGTAATTTGAAGTTAAACCGGGTTTTATCACTCCAAATTTTACCATTTGAAACTTTTTAATAGGGGAAGTCTGTGTAATTAGACCAGTCTGGAATTTCAGCTATGAAGTTTCTCAGAATGTGCGACAGGTGGCGGCACTGGATGGTAACCGCCAGTTGGGTCTAATGTAACCTAGAGTTAGTTGAAATTCGCACAGAAATCGCTGGCTATAACAATCAAACTATCAAGATACACTTGTTTTTATTTATTTCAATATAATTTGAAGTTATTGCCAAGTATGAGAAAGTACAAAATGGACCTTGTTGTTGAGAAATAGATCCGTACTACAGTACTTTTAAGCGTAATGTCCTTAATATTACTTTAGAACTTACTAAGCGATCCAATATGACGTGTTATACAGGGTGTCCCAAAAAGATTGAAACGCGCTTTAATTTTTTGCCTGTTGGAGATAAGTGGGCAATGTAAATTGTAAAAATGTTGAAAGTAAGGTAGAAAATAAGACAACGTTATTGAATCATCCCATTAATTAGAATAAAATAGTCATCCCATTAATTTTCAAGAAGTTACACTTTTTAAATTTTTATACGACCCCTTTAGACAAATTTGGTCAATCAGAAATTTTTTAATTTTAATGCAACAAGATAATTAAAAAACCCCGCATATCTGTATCTTTAAAATCAACTAAATTATGATAAAGGAAAAAATATGACTTATGATACTTTTCCGTACCATGTAAAAGGCTGTTTCATCAGTGAAAATAGGGGTCATAAGCAAATTGACGATGCAAATGGCTTAGATCAAAAATACGTTAATATGTGTCAAAATGTTTCATCACAAATGCATCTAAATAAAGCATTACACATACAGAGATCATATAAAGCAGTGGTACTCACTACGCGGTTGGGTAGTCTATGTATTATCATCCAGTTTTATATTTTTTGTGATATGTCACAAAGTTACTTTTCTAATTTGATATATGGTACCCATTCACAATGTTCAATTTTCAATTAAATATAACTCGCTCAGTTTTAAAGATACAGATATGCGGTTTTTTTAAATGATCTTGTTGCATTAAAAATAAAAAATTTCTGATTGACCCAATTTGTCTAAGGGGGTCGTATAAAATTTTAAAACGTGTAACGTTTTGAAAATTGATGGGAGGACTATTTCATTAAGGTAGTCTTATTTCCTACCTTGCTTTTAACATTTTTGCAATTTACATTGCCCACTTATCTCCAGCAGGAAAAGAATTAATGAGCGTTTCAATTTTTTGGGAACACCCTGTATATTTAGTTGTGTAATTTAACTCACCGATCAGCGAGTAACTTGGACCAATGATAGAAATTGCATACCTAGGTTGCATTGCACTCAAAATGATTTTAATGCTATTTAAGCCTTTACGTTTAATGCAATTAAATCCTTCTATACAGTTTAATTTTTTATATAAAATGTATGCATAATTAATTTAATATTTAATTAATTGTAGCATTTTAATGTTTCAATTATTTAATGGAAATTAATTTATTTTATTGCATAATGAATTTACTTTAAGCCCTAATTAATTTAATGCATAATGCATTATTTATGCAATATTAATGAAAAATAAATTTATGTATAATTAATTTCGAATATCATGTAATGCAACTTGATTTTTAATGTAATTTTAATGCAATTTTATTTTGAATGTAGCTTTTAATGCAATTTAAGCATTTTTATGCAATTTACATTACTAAGGTTTTATTGCATGATTAATATTTAAATCACCAATATAACGATGCTCTTAGTATATGTGATCTTATTCAAGGATAATCATACCAGATTTAATTTTTTTCTCAAAATATAATTTCATGAATATATATTCTAATTTTCTTATAATAAATTTCTTGTAATTTAACGTATTGCATATATGTAAACAAGTAATATGCATATCTACAAGCTTTTGTTGACGCAATGCTAATGCTTATTTATGTTTAAACCCATAATTACACCAACTAGTAAACAAAATAAATTAATCGGAGCTGGCTAAAATTACACGGCACAAGCACAAAAAAATATTTTAATTTTTTTTTACAATTAGGTTAAAGCTTTTAATAAATGGTTTATTTACAATAAAACATTTTTTCATACTTTACAAAGCCCCCAAAATCTCATAATTAAAACTCAATTGTTTATCGTTTAATAGCTAGAAAATTTTAATCGTCCGAGTTACACGGAGTTCACCCGATTACGATTACTACTAAATTCAAAATGAAATATATTTATATGTGAAAGCCTTTAAGCTTTAGAAAATTTGTCAGAGCTTAAATCAGGGTATTGCCAATTTGAGATGGCATAGAAATTAGAATATCAAGTTGATCGTGCATTTGGTGCGATATAACTCGCTGATTGACATAGTATCACATCGTGAGATTCTATTTCTTTTAAGCTGTTATTATGATATCATGTACGCATTTGTACGCATCTTGTATGCATCTGTAGCATAAATTGTACAAGAGGCACCAATGCCATATTTACCTATGAAATGCGTATTCTACGTAGCACGCGGTGTATATGTAGGAGTGTATCGAAAAACTATGCATTTTGTAAATCAAATGTATGTCAAGAGTTAAAATGCTTGACAATAACAGAAATTGTGCTGCAACCAGTGTACAAGCATTTAAAGCCAACTGCGTGCCATTACTGATTTGAAGCCAACTGCGTGTCATTACTGATTTGAAGCCAACTGCGTGCCATTACTGATTTGAAGCCAACTGCGTGCCATTACTGATTTGAAGCCAACTGCTTGTCATTACTGATCTATAGCCAATTGCTTGCCATTACTTATTTGAAGTCAACTGTGTCATTACTGATTTAAAGCTAACTGCAGTCCATTATTGATGCATAGACAACTGCGTGCCATTACTAAGGTTCGCGAAATTACGGCACACACCACGAGTTCTTCCTACCAGTGTAATTATCAAATATTTCTTACTGAAGAAAACTCAGATGCGCAATACAGATCTAATTTCACAGATGAGAACCGCTGCACTGTGAGCGTTATTCCTACTTATTGAAACCCATCGTATATCTGTAATTAAACATTTTTCTGTTACAGCATTTTCAAATCTGAGCTCAGTATTCATTTTCGAATTGACTACATGATATGGACAGTGAATGTGATCACGGTTATTAAATTTGCGGCACAGAGCAAATTTTTTGTTGCTATTACAGTTTTCCGCTTTTTTGTTCTGCAGAGAGGCATAAAGCCCTAAATCGTGATTCGTAGCTTTGAGAACGCTTATAGTTGTGAATCTGTGACTCTGAATAAGAGAATTGTCTTATCACATTTTATATCTTTGAAGAGTCACGCGCATTTTCAAGTTAATGCTTTAATTGCTGACAGGCGGGAATCTTATAAAGTCGTGATCATCGTGATATCAGACGCTGTATTACCACCTGACTATTTTTTCTGCAACTTTGCATCCGTGACTTTGAATTCGTATTGCACAGTGTTGCTGTTAGTTTATGTCTATTTGTAGCAGAATTGATGCTGTGGCATTAATTATTTTTTAATGGGTTTAGAGTAAATTGTGAAAGCTGCACTGAGCTCATGTATTTTCATAAAAAAATACGTATATTATCGCATTTTAATTTCTATTGCCAATTTATTAAATTGTAAGGTAAGCATGATGTATGCTAGAACTACGGAAGCTTTAGATCTACGGAAATATATTTATCTGGTCAACTGGACATTGTTGGTTCTATTCCCCTCTGTGTCAAAAATTATTTACTAAATTTACTTATTACTTCAGAAGATGTAGTTTAATTATGTTGTGTGAAAGTCAAACTTCTACGGTTTGCCTTACAACATAACATTTGAAATATTTTATTCCATAAATCGTTAAAAATAGAAGTTATATATAGAATTAAGATTTATTGAAAGTTTTACTTTTCCTGCAATATGTAGTACATTGTTAAAATATGCATCCAGCTGTTCTGTAAGTATCAGAAATGTAAAAACCCGGTAAAAAGTAGGAAGTGTTCGTGTTATGTAATGTAAATGCACGGTAGAAAGTAGATGTTCGCGTTATGTAATGCAAATGCCCGGTAGAAAGTAGAAAGTGTTTGTGTTATGTAATGCAAATGCCCGGTAAAAATATAAAGTGTTCGTGCTATGTAATGCACATGCCCGGTAGAAAGTAGATGTCTGTGTTATGTAATGCAAAGGCCAGGTAAAAAATATAAAGTGTTCGTGTTATGTAATGCAAATGCCCGGTAAAAAATATAAAGTGTTAGCGTTATGTAATGCAAATTCCCGGTAGAAAGTGTTGTGTTATGTAATGCAAATGCCCGGTAGAAAGTAGATGTTCGTGTTATGTAATGCAAATGCCCGGTAGAAAGTGTTTGTGTTATGTAATGCAAATGCCCGGTAAAAAATATAAAGTGCTCGTGTTATGTAATGTAAATGGCCGGTAGAAAGTAGATGTCTGTGTTATGTAATGCAAATGCCCGGTAAAAATATATTCGTGTTACGTAATGCAAATGCCCGGTAAAAAATATAAAGTGTTCGTGTTATGTAATGCAAATTCCTGGTAGAAAGTAGAATGGGTTCGTGTTATTTATTAAAAAACTTTAATTCGTTAAGACCTGCAAATGCATATTTGATTGGATTTGATAGTTGTAGTCCACTATTGTTTTTTATGCACACTCGAACAAATTAGCTGATACAAATCTTTACACCTGTATTCGGAAATCAAGCCCGATTCCAGTGGATCTGAAAGCCAGAGAGCTAACAGTTTGGAAGCAGGTGGGCCTTGTAGATCGCAAAAATTTCTTATAAGAGTTATACACTGTCGTGCAAAACTGTAGGATCAATAAGGTTTTCAGCTGCTATTTTGAAGCGAAGTAACCTACCTGTACGCATGTAAATATATGAGAGTTACTCACACCGATGAGTTAAAACAAAACGATCACAAGAACAGAAGCGAATATTAAAAAAAAAAAAAAGCCTTTGAACAGATTTGGTGACACTACACTGGCTGCCATGAGACAGAAGGGTAATTGTGAAAGCTTAAATAAAGGGAATAGGTGTTCCTTCAGTAGGCTGAAATGATCGCTTCGGACACAGGCTGTTGCAGGCTATGCACCGTTTTGCATACTGAGAATGTGACAAGTGAATAAGAAAAATTCTTTTGTTTGTTCCAAAAGTTTTGTACTCTAGTACAATATAACTCTCATCAAAATCGCATGTAAAATTTGCATCATATGCGACTGCTATAAGAGTTATAATAAAAGCAAACCCTACAGAAGTTATTTATTGAATAATTATTATTTTGTAAACAGCTTTCTTGGTTCAAAAAGCATTGTGTTTCGTTAAAGGAAAAAATACTAACTTTTCTAAATGATGTTGATGGGGCAAATTTTGCTATATTATAGTTTTTACAAAAAAAATTTCAAACATCTATTTCTCAGGATTTGCTATAGATCGAGCTTAGATGATGAGTGATATGGGTCAGCATCTAAGCTCATCATGTCGTCATCTACACATGCTCTCTATATTGTAGTGAAATTAAAAAGAAATGAACAAGTAAATTTCCATGGCTCTACTAACTCTCTCTAAACTTAAGCCAACTAGCCAACATCCGTCGAATGTTCGGTGGCTCCCCCACCGGAAGGAATTATTTCAAAATCCCTCTTATTACGTCTGTTCGAGTACGAGAACACCCCCTCCGAACATTTCCACCTCGCTAAGGATTTGAAACATGAACTGCAGCTAGGACGTACGTCCTGGCGCAAGAACAGGGAAATAAAATATAGGGAATGCAATAAAGTGAGAAAAACGGAAAATGTATGAAATAAATCTTGAGAAGGAATCATAAAGCAGCGTGACTGACACGATTTCAAGGAAGCAAGATGTAATTAAGTGCGCCGTTAAAATGTAAAAAAAAAATTCTGATGTGGGCAGTACATGACTTTCCCTACAGACTCAAATTATATCAATATTTATTTCATAATTCATTAAATTGAGTTTAATACCACAAAATAACACGGGTAATTGTTTGAAATGACACTAAATTTACAGTATTAACTCTTGTTCTTTTCATTTGACGACTGTGCGTATTTTTAAAGGCGACGTGGTTAAAATTCAAAAGCTAAATGAATCCTAGAGGTAAGGGGGTTGGTTTTACTTTTTCCATTGTCAAAAATTGAACAAGCATTTTATTGATACATTTGATCATACGAAGTCTTTGATTTTAGGTTTGCAGGGCCCTTACCCATAAATAGTAGGTTCTTTTATTCCAAATCGTACTAAAAGCGAATTAGCACCAGGGTAACACACAAGTGAATTATCTACAAAATTTTGTAAAATTTGGTTAATTAATTTTTCAGCTAGAGTGAATACATGTGATTTTTGCGGGGCCTTACGCAAAAACAGCAGATTATTTTATACCAAATTATACTAAAATCTAGTCAGCAACAGGGTAATACCCAAGTGAATTACCTACAGATTTTTGTGAAATGTTTATTAGTTTTCAGCTGGAATGTTTACATACAATTTTTGCAGGCTATGTAGCAAAACAAAGAGAAACAAAACAAACAAACAAAAAAACAGACAAGTTATTTTTTTTCAAATCATACGAAATTCTAATTAGCAGCAGCGTTACCCACAAGAGACATATCTACCAACTTATGCGAAAATTCGTCACTTAGTTCTAAAGTTAGAGAGAATTTTTGAGTGCCATTTTGCAAAAGAATGTCAGGTTACTATTTTCCGAATAGTACCAGAATCTGATCAGCACTAGGGTAAACTACAAGAGATTTAGCTGCCACTTTTTGTGAATATTATCGAATATAGTTCTTGAGCTAAAGTAGATACATTCATTGCACAATCAAACACACTGACAGACATACAACCTCACACATAGATAGACAGACATAAATACATACAGACACCATGTTAAAAATAGTTTTTTCATATTCCAGAGTAACGTGTATATCCGTCGAAATCTCGAGTTCCGATTTTCAACACGATTCCAATAGTTTCCCTATACAGTAACATGTATTGCAGGAAAAGTAAAACAATTCCAGCAGCGCTACTGCTATTGCTGTAAGATGATAAGACCCCTGTAAGATGCAGGGATGTTGGAGATTGGATTATGGATTACGGTGGGATTACGGAGATTTAATTACGGATAATTTCTTGAATATAGCTATATTCTCATTATAGATCTGATAATTCTCATATGCAACAGACAAAGCGACGAGATTATAATGTGGTATGTACATGTAAACGCATAATACTTATTTTACAGATATTTCAAAACTATGGTGTTTCAGCGGCCATTTTCATTATCAGCAGGTCAAACAACATGAAGGTAACTTGATACATCAGAAACGCGCAAAAATTCTAAAAATGTTTCCAAGTTTAATCAGTTGAGCAGATACAATTGTGGCAGGCAGCAAGTGTCCTTGCTACCAATGCAATCAGTGGCTATACGCTGTTGATGACGTCTAATGACAACAAAACTGCTCCAGTGGTTTTTATTTCGGCAAATTTGGGATTTTTTTTTTGGCAAATTTGAGATTTTTTTTTTTTTTGCAAAAATAATAAAGGTGGTATCACGTCTACTCTAAATTCAGTTATAAAATCAACGACACAGCATCATAGATAAGAGGTCATTTAATAAAATCATCCTACAAGACGTACATAGCTTTTTAAAAATCCAGAACCCTTTCGGGCATTACTATACCCTTCATCAGTGGCTATACCAAACAGTAAACGCGGAATGCATTCCGCGTTTACTGTTTCGTATAGCCAATGATGAAGGGTATAGTAATGCCCGAAAGCGTTCTGGATTTTTAAAAAGCTATGCACGTCATGTAGGGTGATTTTATTAAATTAACTTTTATCTATGATGTTGTTGTTGTTGTTCTTGAGACCCAGACCGTTCAATCTACCAGAAAGGTGTAAGATAACTTTTTGGACGGCCGGGAAGTGCCTCCAAATTTAGACCGGAACCCAGTAGGGGAGGCATCCACAGGGACCGTACCCTCCTTCCCCTGCCACCAACCTCTCGGAAGGACTTACGGACCCACATGTTTATCGTGATCGTACTCCGAATGAACACGGCGGCAGTTGAGGCAGCGTGCAAATCCAGCGAGCAAACCACCGTGCTACCGCGCCCGAAATATGCCAACAGCAGGCGGTGTTCCCAGGTGGTCACCCACCCAAGTACTAACCGCGCCCGATGCTGCCTTCGGTGATCTAACAAGAACCGGTATTTTCAGCACGGTACGGCAGTTGGCCTCTATGATGTTGTGTCGTTGATTTTATAACTGAATTTGCAAACATATTTTTGAAAAATCTGTATCATTGGTACAAATGATTACAATTATAACATATTGCCCTTAATTTTAAAGGCAGGAAAAATGTATACCAAGTTTGACAATTTTCTCTAACTTGCCCCCTCTCCCCCTGGAGGGCCAATGATGTCACGAACACAAAAATTGCACTGTGGCTATTTTTCCCTCCAATGATTAAAACTGTTATGTTTCTTAACCATTGCGCAATAAATAAATATTTTTCAGCATAATTATGTGAAATTACGTCCTCTGCTGCAATTTCGTGAAAATCCAGTACTATTTGCTACAGCTATCGCATACAAAAGAAATCGACCACTGACAGACGAGCGGACATCACTCTGAATGTAGTCAAAACATATTCAAGAGGTCCTAAAACATACATCAGCATCAAAATCTAGAAATCGAAGATTTTCGTGAAAACAATACTGCATTCTATAATATGAGAAAGTAAAAATAATTCGCTTTTTTGATACTCAAGATCCTAGTTGAACTTTCCCCAAGCTTAGCCAACGTAACGACTTTCTTAGAAAGATCAGTGGTTCCCCACCGGAAGGAATTATTTCAGAATCCGTCCTATTACGTCTACCCAAGTGCGGTAAAAATCCCTTAAAAATCCCACCACAGTAAGGATGTGAAACTTGAACTCGTGAGTTGACTTGATCAAAGTGGATAATAAGGTGTATGAAATACAATGTTTGAAAAGCCGAAAAAATATGATGAGGAATATCGTAAAATGCTATGCTTGAAAGGATATTTAAGAAAACCAGGTTGGGGTTGTGAAAGTCGTAATTGGTTATATAGTTAATTAGTATTTAAGCCCATCAAAGACAGGGAATATAACACTTATAAAATTGAAGTTGCAGTACTTTTTAGGTGAATAACACTTATACTTGTTAATTTCCCTGAAATGCATCGCAATATATAGGGAAAGTATTGGAATCGTGACGAAAATCGTAACTCGAGTTTTCGACGGACCTGCACGTTTCGAGAGCTCTAGAACACGAAACAACTATTTTAGCATGACGTCTGTGTGTTTGTGTGTGCAGATTTTGTATCCACTCTAACTAAGAAACTAATTGACCGACTTTCATAAATTTTGGTATGTAGCTCCCTTGTGGATGACCCTGGTGCTGATTAGATTTTGATACAATTCGGGGTTAAATAATTAACCATTTTTTGCGACATGACCCGCAAAAATTGCCTGTATCCATTTTAGTTGAAAAACTTATAGACTAAATTTCACAAAATTAGGTAGAGAAACCACCTGTAGGCTATCCTAGTGCTAATTAGACTTTGGTACGATTCGTAAAAAAATAAACTTTTTGGGCTCTAAAAAATCGTTAAATCTAAATATAAAAGACTACGTATGCTCAAAGGTATAAAATAAATGCTTATTTTATACGTAAGTTTCGACGATGAAAATAATAAGATCAACCCCATTACATTAGGACTAGCCGTTGTCGAGACATTTTAATTTTCTCGCTTCGTCCAGTTACCAAATGAAAACGAAAACTAAATTAAAAGTGCGAATTCAGTGTAATTTAAAATAATTATGAATGTTATTTTATGCAATTTAATTTAATGTAATGAGTTATTGAAGAAATAAAGAGAACGTGAATATGAGTCTGCAGGGAAAGTCGTATGCTGCCCACATCAGATTTTGTTTTCTGTAAAGGAAATTGGACCATTGCTAAAAATATAAGCACTTTAGACGCTTATAATCTAAAAGTTAAAAATGTAAATAATTTTTCCTGTTTAGTCGGAAATACAGTCTAAATTCCTCATACATGAAAAAAATATCTTTATATATAATAATTTCAACATTTTAATTATGGATATAATAATTTCAATATTTAAATTATGAATATAATAATTTCAATATTTAAATTATGAATAATTAATAGTTTCCATATTTTAATATTTTCAAATTCTTTTTCGAAAAAAATTGAAATATTATCTGCCAGGGCGAGATTATTTTTTTCTTTCCATTATTCTTACTTTGACTGAAAATATCTTCGAAATTATAAAAGATAGATATAAATAGTAAACGACAAAAATATGTGTTTGGAAGTTTAGTTTCTAAATCTAAACTATTTTAAATTTTCGAATAAACGTCTTATTGGATTGAAAAGTTTGAACATTTTTTGTTTTCAAGCTTGTAATGCTTAAGTACTCAAACTTAGGTATTTTAGTATTTTAACCTGGGTTTTCGAATGAGTTAGGAAGGATATATTTAAAGTGTCACGATTGTTACAGCTCAATTTGTTTACTTACTCCTTTGTGAAATATTGGTGCCCAAGAACGAGATATTTTATTTTGTTTAAAAACAATTTAAAGGTTAAATAAACTTCGGAATTCTAAAAATGTTTAATGATATTGGTGAGATTTGAACAGAATAGATGGAAATATACGTATTTAAGTACTATTCAAGTACATATTTATGTGCCACCAGTCAAACTTGAATATAAAATTTCGTCAGATATTCTGTATAAGTTTAATTTATAAACCAAAAGCAAGCTAGAAAAATAATCTCATATTTTAAAGTAAATTTATATTCAGATGAAATCGGGGCGAAAACTAAAAGTGCTAACTGGCTATAAACAGTCAGGGAGTAATTTTCAGCACTTTGAAAACTTGTAAACGAAAAATGACTTTGAAAAAAAAAAGTCGAATAAACCTATTGAACTTACTGGAGTTTTATTTTACAAGATGTTAGTCACGCAAAACCTTTATTACTGATCGGACAAGAACCGCCAATGAGTTTTTCAAGTTTAGTTTTGTTTTACAATGTATGGCATTTAGAGTCGAAAACATACACCTTAATCGAAAATTATCTCACTTAGGTTCTGTCCCATTGTCGGTACTTTACTTCAAAGCAGGGTCCGGACTCCGATGTATTCTTGTTCTGTTTTTGACCCAGATCATACGACCTATCCAAAGATTCCTAACTGTTTGGACGACCTGGAGAACCACTGAATTTAGACAGGAGCCCGGGTAAAGTGACATCCACAGGGACCGAACCCTCCTTCCCTTGCGACCAACCTCGCTAAAGTACTTTTGGACCCACTGATTTAACGTCCCCGTATTCCAGCATAGACACGTGGATAGTTTAGACAGTTTCGAGAATTAAACGCGAGTCCTACTTCTCTGTTCAGAAGCATTGTGATGGGGGTCCTTTTCGAAAAAAAAATATATATATTTATATTAGAAAATTGAAATTGAAATTTACAAAAAATATTATTCAAAATATATATTTTTTCTTTTTAAATATTTCGAACACAAACTGTGAAATCTGACTTAACACCATACAGGCATTTTGTTATCGCCATCAGATGGTAAAATCACGATGTCTTTATTATGAACCGTTCAACATTAAATATTTCCAAAATAACTTTATCTAATAAAGATGCATCCCAACTTTTCATATCATGCTATCTCTTTCAGCTGCACTAAAATGTTTTTTCGTTACATTGAACTTTAACAACATAATGCTCCTTTTGTGAATTACTCATTCTTTCTCTTCCTACACAATATCCCAATCCAAACCGGGCCCCAACACAATACCATATACCCGATCATACTAGGACCCACAAAAACCGGGCCCCCTCCAAACAAACTGAGACAGATGCTGCAAATTTGCCGTGTGACACAAACTCGCTTTTGTGCCAGGTGACCCCTTCACTTTGTACGGGACACACCAGACGCAGCTAATGTGCCATGCAAAAGTCAACGCGAGTTTGGGCCTTATAGTTTGCCTTTCCCTTGCGAATTCTTCCTCACTGTTTACCGCCGAAATTTGTAAAGAGCGTTGACGACTCCATGGCAAGTTTGGCAATGATTCTCTCAGTAGGGGGCCCCGTGCATGACGAGGAGGCATGTCCAAGGATACTATGACTTTTGACAGGGGGGAGGTCCTTTCATTATTACGACTACACGGATAGAAAGAACGGATTATTTCTTGCTTGAATAGAACGTACGTTCAGAGTACAAAGGATAAGAATTAATGCCAATATTAAAGATACCAGAATGTTGATGCCAATGAGCAATAGGCTTATGCTATTAAATAAGATCATTTAATCATTGAGATACCAGACCGTTATAACCGACTACAAATTTAATAAAACCCATTTGAGAAAATAAGAATTTTGATGCCGGTGAATACTAGGTTTATGCTATTAAATAAGATCATTTTAAGCATTGAGATACCAGACCGTTATAAACGACTACAAATTTAATAAAACCCATTTGAGAAAATAAGAATTTTGATGCCGGTGAATACTAGGTTTATGCTATTAAATAAGATCATTTTAAGCATTGAGATACCAGACCGTTATAAACGACTACAAATTTAATAAAACCCACTTGAGAAATAAGAATTTTGATGCCGGTGAATACTAGGTTTATGCTATTAAATAAGATCATTTTAAGCATTGAGATACCAGACCGTTATAACCGACTACAAATTTAATAAAACCCATTTGAGAAAATAAGAATTTTGATGCCGGTGAATACTAGGTTTATGCTATTAAAGAAGATCATTTTAAGCATTGAGATACCAGACCGTTATAAACGACTACAAATTTAATATAACCCATTTGAGGAAGTAAGAACAATTTTGTAATTTCCTCAAATGTGTTATATTAAATATTTTATCTATATATGAAGAGTAGTATTCCGGAGTTCTGCGTTAAGTATGGTATTAGATACTGTAAACGAAGCTGGACATTGGACTCATTTCTAACTAATTTACAAATATGGATAATTCTGGTGTTCTGGAGCCTTATGTTGAGTGTGGCATCAAATACTGAAAACAAGGTTGGATATTGGACTCATTTTTTAATTTATTTGCAACAATGGATATTAAAATACCTCCTCTTGTGTTGTGGGTAAGCAGACAGTGATTGAGTGTTGTATTTATTATAATAGATATCCCGTAAATAAACCTGTTTTTTAAATGACCCACGACAAAATGTCCAAGGGCTTTACTAGTGTATATAAACAGTTATTTATTATTACGAAGAAATCAAGATTATTCACGAAACAATGACTGTATTAGTGTACCAGGTTAATAATAAAAATTGAAATAAAAAACAAAAAACCCCTTCTCTAGCATATCTGTTCTGTTACAAATAAGGAACTATAGACCAAAACTGTGGATAAAAATATTAGGTAACTTATCACAATAAAAGGTATGGGGATGAGGGGATTATTGGTATACATAAATCACAATTAAATATACTAAACGAAAAAGTAAGCACGGCAAAAATGAGAAATGCAATAATAATTAGCTCAAGATTATAGATCAATACATGGAGAACAACCAGTTGAAACTACATAAAAAATGGCGGTTAGTTCGAAATCGCATTCTCGTCAGGACAGCCATACAATTCGAATTAAAACCGACCAGTTTCTGATAATGGCGATATTATTTGACTATGGACACCATTGGAACTGTCTACTGGCTAGTGGAAGAAGAAATAATAAATACCAAATGAATTTAAAACCAGAAATACAAAAAAACAGAAATACAAACCCACAGGTACAGCGACCACGTGTGAGTCGAAATATTTGCAGAAGAACATATGACAGAGCACTCTACATCTCTTCGCTAAAGCGAGTGGACACCAGAATGAATATATTATTGAACGTATGCAAAAAATATATTTGAATGAAGACTTTCAAAAATAGTAATCAGTATAGGACTCAGGACAAGTGGACAGTAGTCTTTCAAAAATGGTAAACAGTATCAGACTCAGACCTTCTGGAAATCTAAATGATAAGAATAAGTGAAACTCATAAAAATGAAATATCCAATCAAGGATAAATAATGCAATAGTAAAATTACTACGTGGTGTATATATATATATATATATATATATATATATATGTGTGTGTGTGTGTGTGTGTGTATATGTATATATATATATGTGTATATGTATATATATATGTATATGTATATATATGTATATGTATATCTATATATATATGTATATGTATCTCTCTCTCTCTCTCTCTATATATATATATATATATATATATATATATATATATATGTATATGTATATCTATATATATATATGTATATGTATCTCTCTCTCTCTCTCTCTCTCTATATATATATATATATATATATATATATATATTTAAATAACATTTCTATAATTTTCTGTATTTCGAATGGATTAATGAACACATACTTAATAGAGATAACAAAATTATGTAGTAAATTAAATATAAATTTAATGCAGTTTTTATTATAATATTATACAATTATGTAGCCTTCAAGTGATATTTTGTGACATTGCGTACAATTGTGAAGATTTTCAAGTCGGAATAGGTGTTAAGTAGAAAAGTTAAATTTGAAACGTTAAAATATCTCTTCAAGTTTTAGTAGTTATAAGTATTGCAAAAAATATTTTTTGATCATTGATGACAATTAGATGGCAGAGAATGCATTTAGTTTAGTATTTCTTTTGGTTGCACTTTGGACAAAAGCTGGATTTTATCCCAGTATGTTTGTTCTTTGAGTTGTGCAAGATTGCTATTGCTAAAGTAGTAGTCAGTGTGTAATGTCTTTCTAAGGATACTTTTCGGCAATGTCCCTATAAATCTTGAACAAAAACTCAATTTCTTGCATTTTTGTATTAGTTATAGATTTTTATTAGTTTAAATTTTGCATTTTATCTACATCGAAAACTCTACATTAACTTTTCTTTTCAGTCAAACATATATCCTGCAACTGTTTGTATTTTAGAAAATGTAAAAACGTACGGGCGTAACTTGAGTAAATTGGTATTATTTATATCGTCTATAAAAGTGCCAAAGTATAAGAAATATCTTAAAAAAATATGTTGCATTTCGATTAGCTATTATTTAATATATGGGGCTTCATTTATTAAGAATTGTCTCTAAAAACTGAAATTTCCAAATTCGACCACGTTTATTTCTAACTCCGTACTACATTTCGGAAAACAGTGATCTAAAGCTAAGTAGATGTCACATCTAAATGGGAAAGGTTGAGAGTGGCAAGACCGGAAGGAATGTCTCTCAAATCTCCTCATTACGCGTTCATCCAGACATTCTTCAAAAATCCTCACCTCACTCACTGCGTGAAATATGACTCCTAACCAACTCTTCCAGACGTCGACTGGGAAAAAAAGGAAAATGAGATAAATGAGCCAGGTTGCAAAAAGTCCCCAGTTCTAGGCAATTTCTTCGGCAGGCGTTGGTACCTAGTAAGTTTGGGTTTTAGTAATGGTATCCTATAATCCCAGTAATAATTCCGCACGGGTTTTTCTCTCGTCCTATACAGCCATATTCTTCCTCGTTCTACCAGAGACTTGACTAATCATGGTACCTGAAGGCTTTGGAAGGGTCAATTGGCCCACCAAGTGCTATAATATACAGGGTGTCTCAAAAACATAAACATCGGCTTTTAAATATTGATCTTAGACATATATAATTAATTACAAAGTTGCGTAAAAAAGGTATAGAATTTTATGAAATCGATTAAATTCTCAGGGGATTAAATTTGAAGAAATACAAAATTAAAATTTTTATACGACTCCCGTACAAAAACATTTCTAATGAGTAAAATGCCCCCTATACACTAATAATGTGATGTACAAAATTTCAGCATTTTATTATGAAAAATCCCAGAGATATGCTTAAACAAAGTTGGTGAAGGATTAATCACAAATTAAAATGCAAATGCTTACAGCAAGAGTGCAAATGCCGAAACGCAGAAATGCATCATAGGCAAATAATATCTGTCTCTTATTTTTAATGGATCTTTGGCATGGATGGAAAACATTTTGAACAAGCTTTGTAATCTTCGTGTAAAGTTATTATTTCTACACAGTGTAGATACTTTTCTACCAATAAAAAGCAAAATTATTATTTATTTATGTAATCATTATTTTCTTTCGTAATTTGCGTGTGAACCCTGAAACGCCATTTGCCGACATGATTTTTCCCTTCTGAGAATCTATGTCGATCCATCGAAAAGTGGTTTAAGTCAGCATTTTTGTCTTTTCATATCTCTGGCACTTTTTATGATGAAATGCTCAAATTTTGCTCAAATCATCTTCATCAAAATTTGCTCAAAAATGCTCAAATCATCGTATTAGTCCATAGAGCACATTTTACTCATTAGAAATGTTTTTGTACGGGACCGTATAAAAATTAAATTTTGTATTTCTTAAAATTTAATTCCCTTGAAAATTTTAATCGATTTCATAAAATTTTGTACCTTTTTTACGCAACTTTGTAATCTATTATATTTGTATAAGATCAATATTTAATTAATAAAAGCCGAGGTCAAATTTTTTGGGACATACTGTATATATCTCTCTATATTAAAAGAAAGTAGCTGGACACCGGCGCAGTCGCTATTTGACAAATTTCTCTTTTCTCAATTTCGCGTTCGTCGACAGAAACATTGCGCCTGCTGCAGCAGGTGCAATGTTTCTGTTGGCAATTTCCATAAACGCCGACAGAATTTGATATTCGCACGTTGTTCTTCAAACGCCATTTTCGTTTTCGACGAATGTAAACGATTACAGTTCACTGACACGCATTGTCTGGAAAAACACCTGCTTGTTCAATTTCACATATAGCGTCACATGCGTCTCTACGCCACGATAAAATAGTTCCCCTCTTCTCCAATCAGGGTTGGAGATATCAGCACTGTCTCCGAACTTTTTGATCCTGCCGACGCGGTGGTCGAGCGGTCAAGGCAGGAGTTTCCGAATGATCGCTCGGTTGCAGGGTTGTGGGTTCGAGTCCCACCTGCGGGCATGGATGTTGTGATTTTGAGGTTAAGTCAGTCATCAGCCCTTGTGGAGCCTCATCTCAAGTGAAGCTACATACTACCCTTCGCCATGGACCAGGGGTCTTTGGACTTGGTGTAAGGCTTTTGCTACACCAAGGGGATTTGTAACAACAACAACTTTTTGATCCCACCTTTTATTAACACGTTCAAGACGGAGCCAATTTTGATTTGCTTAAAAAATGATTGAACAATTAGATAACATAGGGTTCAATGTATTTCATTTTTTCCACCCGAGTTAAATTCAAAACCAATTGGGTGATATTATGCATTTATATTCCCATAAGTCCAACAGACCGTCTGAAAAACATACTAAAATTTCATTTTGATAAAGTCATTTTTACGGCAGTTATCGTGCTAACGAACAGACAGACAGAACGAACAAACAGACAGACAGACAGAATGAACAAAGTCATAAACACTTTTCAACTATGTTGTAAAGTGTTAAAAAGTCTTATAAATATAGTACGTAAATATTACAAAATACAAAAGGCTTCATCATTTCAGTCGGAGTCTAAGAGATTGCGTAACTAACCTATCTGATTATCCAAATTTGTTTCTGTTAGTATTTGAATCCTATCACTAAGAAAATTCAACCATTGCTTATACATGGCGCGATTTTCCGTATCTTAGAACAACGGCACTTTCAGATGTCTCCTTGATTAGTTGGATGCAAAACAGACGCCCATCTCGACACACATGGCTGTTCATATGTCACGAAGTCGGTGATATATTACTTCTATTTCAACTCTAAAGAGAACGCTGGCGTGAAACAGAAAATAATTAAAATCTTCCCACACAAATGTTAATTTAAGCGATCCTAAAGAATGTTGAGAAAAACAAGAAAGATCAATCATGCCTAAAGCATTGATTATGAAACACTTTCCAACAGCAATGCAATTTTATTTAAACATGTCTAAAATGCAATACATTCCTCGGTAATATTTCAAAACTTATCACAATACTGCATTAATTTATTATATTTGAAAACTTAAACCTTCATAGATAAAAATGAACTTCATTCAAATGACGGCATTGAAATATAAATTGCCTGGTTTAAACATCTCTAAAATGTGATATATTACTTGATAATAATTGTAGAATTATCATAATACCACGATAATTTATTATATTTAAAAACTTCATCGAAAACAACTGAAATTCATTCAAATGACGTCATAGAAAAAATAACACGCCTGGCTCTCTCTAATAAAGCAGCATTTCATTCATAAATAATTTCCCATTCATGTCATTCATCACAATACTATAATAATTTATTTTATTTAAACATTAAGACCATGGAGCTACAAGAAATTTAACTCTATGCTTAAAACTGCATCGCAAAAATCGTCCTTCTCTCGGTAAAGTCAATGAATATTTCTTTCATATCAGCTATGCAGACTCCATGAGCTAAATTCTTTTGCGTTAAAAAAATACGGCAATTTCTATACAACTCATCCTACATATTTTGCTGTTTACATTTTACATAAGTGAAAAATAGGCTTCGTTGTAGAAATAATCAAATTTGGATGAGCATTTAAACTCCTTTATATTGCAATTGCGTTGATTTAGTATGTAGATGCACAGAATTTAAACCAAAATAAAGTGGTTTTAGGACGGATACGACACTCAATCTATATAAATAAAAATGAAAATCTGTCTGTCTGTCTGTCTGTCTGTCTGTCTGTCTGTCTGTCTGTCTGTCTGTCTGTTTGTCCCATCATCACGGGAGAACGGCTGAACCGAATTTCATGAAATTTTGTGGGTAGCCCAGAAATAGCCCCACTTAAAATTATATCCGTGTTTTGAGTTTTTACGACCAGTGGTTCTCGAGATATTAGTAAAAAACGAAATTTTCGTTTGTCTCATCATCACGGAAAAACGGCTAAACCGAATTTAATGAAATTTGGTGGATAGCCTTGAAATATCCCCCCATAAATTTTGTCCAAGTTTCGAGTTTCTAAGACCTGGGGTTGTCGAGATATTAATGAAAAACGGAACTTTTTCCTAGGAGTTCTACTCCCTAACTCCGTGGTTTATCCAAACGAAAAGCTTGAAAATCGTTTGAAAGTGAATTAAAATTTAATCTCTGAGTTTGATGGGAGATTGTTTGCGTTAATTAGTCACTTTCTGAAAACAGGTATTGTTTGAAACATGATTTAAAGGGGAAATCTATCTCCATGGTTCATGGTTTATTTAAAACAAGCTTTTACGGAACAATGAGAAGTATAGAGAAATCAAAATCGTTATTTAATATCGCAGTTTATGTTATAAGACATGACATATTTAACATGTTATAAGATTCTATCTTATATCATGTTACTCAGAAACGCAATTAAATTAAATCTGTCTGTTAATTTTAATAATTATTTTTTCGATTTGAATAATAAATAAATGGATATAAAAATATATTTTAGAAAAGAACTATTTGATTTTTCTTATAGCATTTTTGACTGGATAATATCAATTACGGTCTTCAGGTTTAAAAATTATTATTATTTATATTTTCGGGGATTATTGATTCAAGGATTATTGATATTTTCAAGTTATTATGCAATTATTTTATTATGACAAAAATTGTTTAAACTCATATATTGTATGTTGTACGAATCTTCTACAAATACACGTGTATATCTTTTAATCTATGAGAATATAAGTAGTACAGGTATATTGACATATGTTTTGATATATATTGGCATATATTAGAATCAATTACGACCTTCTGGTATAAAGAGTACGAATATTATTGATGTTTTCAATTTATTACATCATCTATCTCTTTTATTTTGGCAAATATTTTTGAGACGCATATTGTAATACGGGTAATCTTCTACTAACACATTGGCATATTTTCTGATCTGCGACAATATAATTAGTACGGGGTTGCATATATTCATTCAATTCCTATTTTTTCTTCTGTAAATTTGCTTACAAAAGGGGGCAGGATGTTTTATTCTTCAGATCTGATCGTGAAGATAATTTTGCATAGTGAGAACATATATTCTTAATGCTCTTCTCTTTAGGAGCAATAAATTTAATATTTTAACAGAATTTGCACATGATTGCGAACTATAAGTTTCTTTAAATTATACACTCCGTACGAATAACGGATTAAATTAAATGTGTTTGTTAATGTTTTCATTATTTTTTTTCGATTTAAATAATAAATAAATGGATAAATGGATATAAAAGTATATCTTATGAATGGACGGTTTGATTTTTCTTTTAATTATATTAATTGCTGACTGCATACATCAATTTCATTTATTTTGGCAAAGAGTTTTCAAGCTTATATCGTATTTAGCTACTAAACTCATATATTGTGTTTAGCCAATAAATTCATATAGCCGATTGTTGAAACAGAAAAAGAGTAGAGCGGGTATATCTTCTAATACAATTGTAGTGTTTTCATTTAGTATATTGAAACGGGATATGAATGTTTCATTCAGATCTGCAAATTCAAAGCTACGATTTTGGAGGGATATCGCTAATTTGACAACTTTTCTTAAACTTTGCCAAATTGACGGAAATGCCGCCAAATTGATATAAACGACACACAAACAGCTGCCATAAACCTTCGGGTTGATCGTGTGGCTTGGGTCTTCTACATATCAGTTAAATTTTTTTTTGTTTTGTTAGAAGAGAGCACTGAAATGATGTTTGGTTAGCATTTATCTGTCAGACCAACCATCCTACTTAGTAATACATTTAGCCAATTTTTAAAATGTCACCACATTGATAAAAATGTTTTCAAATCTATAAAAATATCTTGAAATTGATATAATGGCGCTACTTAAATGATATTAATTGTTTTTTGTTAGGGGATAGTATTGTGATGATATTTCGTCAATTTGTCGCAAAGTGAAACTGTCAGTTCTACAGTCCCACTTGGCGATAAATTTGGCGATTTTTTAAAATGTCGCTAATTTGACGAAACTGTCGCCAAATGTTCCATAGAAATATAACTATTTAGACGACATTTTTTCTACCAATTTATTTGAAGCAAATGATATCATGTCGCTTAGCAACGGATTTAAATCCAATGTGTTTATGCGGCAGACGATTTTTATTAAATCCTTTCCGATTTGAATAATGAAGATATGTTTATAAAATAAATTTCATTGCCATTTCATTTTGGACTGGATAATATCAATTATACTCTTCAGGTTTAAACATTATTATTATTGATATTTTCCGGAATTATTGATTCAGTGATTATTGATATTTTTAAGTTATTACGCCATTGTTTTATTGCGGCAAAAATTGCTGACACACGCATATTGTACGTTGTACGAGTAATCTTCTAGGAATGCACGGGTATATCTTCTAACATACGAGAATATAAGTAGTACAGGTATATTGGCATATATTTTGACATATATTGGCATATATATTGGAATCAAGTACAGTCTTCTGGTATGAAGCTTAAGGGGATTAATTATATATTCAATTTATTACGTCGTCTGTTGTATTTTACCAAAAAACATTTGAGACTCATATTGCATAACGGGTAATCTTCTACTAATAATCGGACATTATAAGTAGTACGTGTATATCTTCCCATATAATTTTAGCACTTTAATTTTGACATATATTGGAATAAATGACTGTCTTCAGATTTAAAGATTACGGGTTTATTGGTATTTTCAATTTATACAAGTAATCTACTAATACAGGTTATATTTTCTAATATTCGCGTATATAATTAGTACGGGTCCCATACAATTTTAACGCTTTTATTTTGCATATATTGATTCAATTCCATATTTTTTTTATATTTGCTTACATAAGAGGTCCAAGATGTTTTATTCTTCAGATATGTCCATGAAGATAATTTTATATAGCGAGAACAGAGATTCTTAAACTTCTTTTTAGGAGCATTATATTAAATATTTTAACAGAATATTTTGATTAAACATGTCATTTAGTATACTATAAGAATTTGCGCATGATTATGAATTTCAAGTTTCTTTATATTATATACTCCGTACGAAGAACGGGTATGCTGCTAGTATGAAATAAAAAGAACTTTAAAAATCACGATTTTGAGACAAGATGGATGCCATGTATCATTTTGAAGTCGATCACGTGATACTTTCATATCATGGTCACGTGATCGTTTCATATAAGAGGGTTATTATTTTAATTTTTATTTAAAAAACTACTGAATATATTTCGGTGAATTTTTTTTATATATTTTATGGAACAATTTGAATATTACCTAAAAATTTCGAAGCAATTTGTGAATTTTAAATCCGCTTAAGAAATGTTTGAAAAATTAGGTCCCATAGGGCTCATTGTATTTCATTTTTTCAACCAGGGTTAAATCCAAAACTAAATGGATGATATTATTCATTTATATTCCCACAGGTCCTACAGACCGTCTGACCAACATACTATTATTTCATTTTGATTAAGTCATTTTACGGCAGTTGTCGTGCTAACGGACAGACAGACAGAGAGACAGACAGGCAGAATGAACAAAGTCATAAACACTTTTTAACTTTGTTGTAAAGTGTTAAAAATCGTCTGTAGTCCGCAAAGAAATTTATCGGCAGGAGTGAAAATGTAGTATTTTGTGCGCAAGATCTTGGTAACAGCAAATTATGCACTTTTATGAAGGGAATGGTGCCGTATTTAAAAGTGGGGAACGTAAGAAATTTTCTGCAATGATCAGGATGATGTAGAGCCTAGAATGTTTCAATGCCAATAAAAACAAGAAAGATCAATCATGCATAAAGCATTGATTATGAAACACTTTCCAACTGCAATGCAATTTTATTTAAACATCCTTAAAATGCGATACATTCAGAGGTAATATTTTTAAAATTATCACAATGCTACAATAATTTATTATATTTGAAAAGTTCATCGAAAAAAATGAACTTTATTCAAAAGACGTCATTGAAATATAAATTGCCTGGCTCCCTATGAAAAAGAAGTAAAAATTTATTTCATAAATATTTATTCTATTCCTTTCATTCATCGCAATACTATAAGAATGTATTTTACTTTAAAATTTAAAACCATAGATGTAAAATAATTTAACTCTGCACTTAAAACTTCACCGAAAAATTTGTCCGAAAAATGGCACTTTATAATCTACAAAGAAGAGTTGGGGAATTTTATTTTTGTTGGTGATAAACGTAGGTGAACTGGGTACAGCTTTAATTTATTTTAACATTTGGGAATGTCAGTATAAAGTACAACTATTTAGCTCATTTCTATAGATTCTAAATTTTGAACGCATGTTCAAGTCGACTCCAAATTTTGCAGTTTTGATTAATTATGTTCTGATTCATACATATTTTTTTCTTAATCAAATAATAAATCTCTGTTTAACTTTTATTAATAATAAAAAAAATTATAAGAAGCTAAGAAAATTTTTATAAAATATATAATACTGACCGATACTCGCTTGTCCACTAAGTGATGCATAATAAGCATATACCTAATACTTACAACTCAAACAGCTACTAAAGAATGAAATTAAAAGTAGCTTAAAATTCAACATAAATATTATAGACTGGTTTTGAAGGTGAAAAGAGGCTTTTTCGTCAGGACACAAAAGAAGCCCAACATTCACTCGTTAGAGAAAGATCATCGGCTGTTGTAAGAACAGTAAACGTTGTGAAGAAGCCTGGAAAGGGTGTTGCCATCGGCAAGAGAAGAAAAAGGGCTTGAAAAACAGAGGAAGCAGATACAGGAGATGGGAATATTGAATGAACACTAAAATACCAAAGAGAAAAGTGAACGGCTGACAAAAGATTCAAATTACTTGTTCAGTTGTTCGTAAAAACTCAATTAATTCAAAAAACAAGGAAAAATATGAAAATTACAGAAAAAAAACGAAACAAACGAAATCAAAAAATTAAACCAAATATTTCCAAGTAGAAGCGAAGAAAGAATAATTATCATTGATAAGGGATTTTGACTGAGAAGCAAACACTCGAAAAGAATTTCCAATTCGAAAACGGATCTCGAAAAATTAAAGCCATGATGTTATTAAAACCCAGTTAATAAACCAATAAAAAGTTAATTTATTTTGAATGTTCCATACTGTGCAAATAATTATATTACTGCATTCTTTTATGGCAAAAAATTATTTTATTACTCCCGATTAATTCTTTTGTTCATGCAGACAAGTAAATGTTATTATATTAGCATGTAAAAAAAATCTTATCTAAATCGAATACAGTACCCGCATAGTTTGACACTGGAAACTTTACTCTCCAGAATAACTATCGTGTGCTGAATCTTAAGGCACTTGCTCAGAAAGAACTGAGCAGTCTTCCCCTATCATTCTTGACCGTCCATCAGCAACATAACAATCAGGGTGCACTTACCATAATAAGAGACTAAAGCTGACCAGTGATAGCATGTTGCGGAACAGCATTAATGTCAAAAACCCATTCTGGCCATACTTTAAGGGGAACTCGTAGCAAGGAAAGGGTGTATAAAAGGGGTGGTTCAGGGTGTTGTGATCGTTTGGAGCGGTTGTAGGAGGGCGGTGCGCATTTAGATGCGCATGATGTGGTTTATTGTGCAACTAGTGGGTTATGGTCTGTTGTTATATTGCTATTTTGGTTTAGTATGTTGTTGTTAGAGTCAGGGAGGATTAATATGAAGTGCGTTGAACTATTATTAATAAACTGAATGGAATTAAATGCGTTTATTACTTTCCTTATATACATAATGTATAAGGAAAGTATTGTGACGGGGTCGAAAATTCGAATTCGAGTTTTCGACGGGAGAGCACGTTTCAAGCATCCCTGATCACGAATCAAACATTTTTGAAGTGATATCTGTGTGTGTGTGCGCGTGTGCGCGTGGGTGTGTGTCAGTGAGTCTGTGGAGACGATAACTAACGAACGAATGGACCGATTCGAACGAAAATTGGTACAAAAGTCACAATCCGTAAACCTTGGAAGCCTATTGTTTTTATACGCAATCGAATGTTTAGAACCCTCGAATGTTCAGAACTCGAATTCGAATTTTTGACCCCGTCCTTAATAATATATAAGGAAAGTATTGTGACGGGGTCGAAAATTCAGCAGAATTCGTTTCAAGCATTCCTGATCACGAATTGAACATTTTTGAGATGATGTCTGTATGTATGTGTGTGTGTGTGTGAAGATATGTGTGTGTGTGTGTGTGTGTGTGAAGGTATGTGTGTGTGTGTGTGTGCGTGCGTGTGTGTCAATGAGTCTGTGGAGACGATAACTGACGAACGAATGGACCGATTCGAAATAAATTTGTTGCAAAAATTACAATCCGTGAATACTGGACGCCTACTGTTTCTATACGCAATCGAATGTGCAGAACCCTCCTAAATTTTTGAGTGAAATTTTGGAAAAATCGGTAAAAAAATCAAAACCGCTAATAAAGTTACTTACGCAAATAGACATTTCTTATGTAATTTCTCATTAGAAAACGATTGACATAAATTTTAGAACGGTAACATGAACCGTTCTCGAGATATTGCATATTTTTCAAAAAAATTATCAAAAAGTCATTTAAAATAAAAAATATTTCCTATTGAGAAACATGTTCACTTTTCATGTGTAACCATACGATAAATTTAGTGACATCATTCTCGTGGATCTAGTTCGTTCCATTCATGAAGAAGGATACTTTGAGAAATACGTTTGTACTTGAACGCAAATAGTCATTTATCTGCTGTAAGAATAACTTTTTTCTCCGTCCATAACGTTTGGCGAGATTTTGGCGACGAATTTGGCGGAATTTCGCCAACTTGGCGACTTTTTAAATGTTGCCAAATTACCGAAAATCTCGCCAAATGGATAAAAATGACGCTACATCAATGGAAATGACGACTAATTGAAGAAAATTCAATATCTAGAAAAGAATATAAGTATCTGCTATAGCAATAACATTTTTTTTAACTGTAAATGTAGTAAATTCATTGCATTATATAAGGAAAGTCATGTGTTGCCCACATCAGATTTTTATTTTGTTATTTTTTAGAAACATTTTTGTTCAGGAATCTTGAAAATGTTTATTAATTCTCATTTTAGAACATGGAGGATTTGTTTGTTTGTGTGTGTTATTGAAGTTTTAATGTAACTTGTCTCCACTGTGTGAAACGCAATATGCTCTAAATTGTCTTAATAGTTTCATCTATATATTTTCAATATATGTCATTAACCAACAAAGATTGAAAGTGAAATTTACAGAAAAAGTTATCCTGATTTTTTATTATTACGCTGAGACTCTATTACCTTGAGCCTTTTTATATATTAAATGCAAAATTAAACAAATGTGCATTAAAAAAACTATTTTAAAGTGAAACTTTCACTAGACAGTATCTCAGAAGACTGGTATAATATCTCCTATTTTGACCTCATTATGTCGGCATCGATCTTTCAGCCGCTTTCAGGATTCGTAAAAGTTAGAATTTACAAAATTTGACGACCACAAAAGCAAATAACGCTTTGCCAGATGATGAGATAGTGTCGATGGAGACCTAATAAAGATCATTGTCACTAAGAAGTGACACGCTGTTGCTCCGGAAGGAAAGAGCCAGATATCACTAACTGGGAGAGTTTGGGTCTGTTTCAGACTGTAGTGTTGTAGAAGATAAGTCATAGGTTTGGAACTAAGTGCTCGTGATAACCGACTTCCAATAGCATCATGTTTTACATTCATTGCTCACTGATGGAGCTTAATAGCCCTGATCAAGTGCAATCTCATTCATGCAGATAACATTTTTGTATCAATATTAGCTCATCTGGTCATTATGTGAAAATGGGAATGTCTGTAACGTTTTCAATTTCCCACCTCCTTATAAAGGGGATTTTATGACCTTACACACCTGGATGTCATTTTCCCGGCCGTCCAAATAGTTGCTCAAGTTCTCAGGATAGGTTGGACGGTCTGGGTCTTCAACATCTGAATGTCAAATTACCAACCTAAATTTCAACTTTACATGTTTATGCCTTCCCTTTGTACCAAAATTTATATCAATGTGCTAAATTTTGTGGAAGACATATATAGCCTTTCAGTATATCCTTTGTAGCTATTTAAAGAAAGTAAATCTTCCATTCAAGAACTTGTGATTCAAAGGTTTAATAAAAAAATGACATCAAACTTGATTTTATTTGCCGAGAAGTAAAAATTCGATTTTATTAACACTCCTATCTTGTCCGTTATAATTTCTAAAGAGCATATACTTTTAAGTCCACTTCCCCCATTTTTAAATATATTTCTAGCTATAACAATACCATAAATACCGTTTGTAAACACCGTTCAACATAAACTTCCCTTATAATATTCTTTAAAATGATTATATCATAAACATTTCAAGCGATGTTTTCGAACCTTAAATTACCCCATACTGAGCCATGATGTAATGGCTTCATTTCAAAGGACTGATGACAAATACGGACTTATTTACCGAAAACTTTTCACAAAGATGAAATAAGATCTGAAATGTGGACTGTGATTTATGTGGGCAGGGTCCAAAGAGAAAATTCTTAGGAGTTTGTGGCTTCAGTAGGTGTAGAGTTTTGGTATAAAGCCAGAGCTGGGAGCAGTGACAGTAGAATAAGGAGACATCGTAAATAATAAGCCAAGGAACTGCAAGAGCTACAGTCATGATGTCGCCATAACAAGGGGGACGAACTTAAGAGGAGGAGGAGAACTTTATTTGCTCTTCTTTAAAGGGAGATGTTAAAGAAGCGTAAAAATCCAATTATGTTGTGTGGATCTCGGAATCTTTGTTGCGGTGTTAAAAGTTACAAATGATCTTTAGGATTGAGATGATCCAGATTGGTTCTTTCTTTCACTGACGCTGTCTTGGTATGAAGTTTGAAAATTAATAGTGATCTGACTGTTTTCGTAAAACGATGTTGCATGTAATGAATCATGTCTTGGGTAATTAAAGTTCTAGTGAATTATTTGCTATTTGAAGTCCTTCTGGAAAGGAAACAGAAAGTATGCTCAACACAAGCAAAATAGCTCACGCGATTTAGTTTTAATCGAATTAGTTGCAGTTTTAAGCTGTTGTGAAAGTAGGTTATGTTGTTTCTTGTGAATGATCTCTACCACATTCAGTTTCAGGAGTCAATTGGAATTTCAATACATCACGATGCTGTTTGAAATGGGAAGTTATAAATGATCTTCAAAACTAAAATGAACAAGGATGTTTTCGTCACTGACTAGGTTTTGAAAATAAGTTCGGCACTGACTGTTTTTGGAGCATAACATGCAATGAAACATACCTTGGAGTAGTTGAAGTTGTTGTGAATTAGCTGCTATTTCAAGTCCTTCTGGAAGGGAAACAGAAAGTATGCTCAACTATAGTAAAATAACTCAAGACGCGATTTAGTTTCAATCGAATTAGTTGCAGTTTTAAACTGTTGTGAAAGTAGGTTATATTGTTTCTTGTGGATGATCGATGCCACATTCAGTTTCAGGAGTCAATTGCGATTTCAATACATCATGATGCTGTTTGAAATGGGAAGTTACAAATGTTCTTTAAAACTAAAATGAACAAGAATGTTTCCGTCACTAACTTGGTTTTGAAAATAAGTTTGGTACTGACTGTTTTCGGAACATAACATGCAATGAATTATACCTTGAGGTAGTTAAAGTTTTGGCGAATAGCTGCTTCTTGATACCCTTCTGAAACTGTAGAGGGAAAATATGAATCGAGCGTTACTTTGCGCACAATCAATAATAATCAAGATCACAACGTAAAATGCTGTGTCAATAAGGACATAAATATTTGTACCTAAAGTGAAAAAATTAATAAATCTTGAATCAATAATTGCTGCTGAATGGCTAGTCACAGAATTCTTTTTGTTTATATTATTCAAAAGTCCACTTCACTTTTCAATTTAGATTTCTTTGAACCTTTTCAAATGAATAAAATATCCAGTCATGGGATGGCCACGTCTAATTACTTGTTTCTCAGTATCACACATTTTTTGTGTTTTGCTTTGAATCAGTATACTCGGCATTTTATTTATTTTTGTTTTGTTTGCTTCTCAAATTAACATGATCTTTATTATCTTTTCCTTTTTCTCGTTTTACTTCTTTTTCGTCCCACTATGTAGAAGACCCAGACCGTCCGACTCATCCAAAGGACACGAGCAACCATCCCACTATGTGTCATTACCATACGTATAAAAACAATAGGCTTCCAGTATTCACGGAATGTAATTTTTGTACCAAATTTCATTCGAATCGCTCCATTCTTTCGTGAGATATCGTCTCCACAGACTCACTGTCACATACACACACACAGACATCACCCAAAAAAAGTTCGATTCGTGATCAGAGATGCTTGAAAAGTGCTCTCCCATCGAAAACTCGAATTCGAATTTTCGACCCCGTCACAATACTTTCCTTATACATAACACTATATATGTAAGGAAAGTAAAAAGCACTATACACATTTATATTTTGTAGATGGAATTCGTTAATACATTCATGAAATCAAATTCTTTGTGAAAAATTGATACTCTTCAGCATATTAAGAAATTTAAGAAAATGTAAGACATTCTGAGCTTAATGTGTTTTATATCTCCAAAAACCCAGACTTTCTCCTCGCCATTTACAATTCCTTTTGTTTTAGCGTAAACGCCGTGCTGCAGTCACTTATTTATATCATATAGTTGTTTTGAACATAAATAGTGAAGGATTAAGGTAAGGGGGGAGGGCGGTTGAGTATTTCGAGTAAAGATTTAAACCCCAAAATATGTGGTTTTAGCAAAACGCTGAGTGACGAGGAGACTGCTGACTTCTGGATAAATCGAATTGGATGAACGCCAAGCCGTTATAGAGTTAAAGATACTGAGCAGAGAAAAAACAATACACTTCTTAACATCTATTCTAGCGTGTGGACGAATTTATCTTAAGAGGTGAAATAAAGTAACAGAATATAGAAGAATGAATTACATTTTTACGGAATGATAAGAATGTAAACAAATGTGAGAGTGACACATGACTTTCCCTGAAGACATTTTATTCACGTTCTCTTTATTTCTTCAATAATTTATTAAATTGGGTTAAACTGCACAAAATACCATCCATAATTATTTTCCATTATTCAGAAATTGCACTTTTCATTTCATTTTTGTTTTCATTTGGTAACTGGACTTATTTTCAAAAGTGGAATAGCGAAACTGCTAAAGATATAAAATACCTCGAGAATGGTTAGTCCAAAAGTAATTGGGTTTATCTTATTCTTTTCACCGTCAAACATTGCGTATAAAACAAGTATTTAATATATATGTTTTGCATAAGTAGTTTCTTTATTTTAGATTTTGAAGACTTTTTCTTGCCATTGCTCAAAAAGGGTGGATTATTTTATTTCGTTAGATTTTTCGTGGTCAGTAAGAGGTCCTAAAACGTGTAAATCCGTCGAAAACTCAAATTGCGATTTTCGGCATGATTCCAATACTTTCCCTATACATTAATATATTGCATGGAAAGTAAAAATTTATTACTAGAATTTCCTTGTAAATAGAAAGTGTCGTTATCGTGTTATACTTTCCTCTTTAATGAATAACAAAACTACATAACGACAAATTCAGCAGGGGATTGATTATATTATCATGACCTTTATACTTTCTCTACAATAAAAAGTATATGTGAAATGGAAGTATTCTGGTCGGGTCAAAAAACTGAGTCTCCGATCTTAACCTATTATTTAAGATTTCAGCTGCTCTGAATATCAATCAAGCATTATTTTAAGTGATTATGTCTGTCTGTGAGTCTGCGAAATCGATATCTTTCGGAAAAAGTGAGGAATCGGAATAAAATTTTCTAAAGTTATTTCAATCAATGAACGTCAGAGATCCATTGATTTAAAAAAAGGGAAGGTGGCAATTTTCTCAGTAATTTAACATTGAAATTTAAAAAACAATGTGTTACAAACTACGAAAATACTCATGTTCTTTTAAATTAAACGAGAAAGCCATTATTTACGATATATACATATATATATATATATATATATATATATATATATATATATAAATTGAAAGATTTTAATCGAAAACTATGCATAAACTCAGGTATGTACAAAAAAAACCATCTCTACCATATCTGTTACAAATAAGTAACTATAGACCAAGACGATAAAAATAGAAGGTAACTTATCACTATAATGGAAAGACGGATAAGAAGAATGTAAGTATACACAAATTACAATTAAAAAGGTATATATAAATATATATATAAAAATGAAAAAAAAACACTGCAAAAATGAGAAAAGGCAATAATAATTAGCTCAAGACAAAAGATTAAGACAATTGAGAACAATCAATTGAAACTACAAAAAATGGCGGTTAGTCCGAAATTGCATTCTCGTTAGGACAGTCATACAATTCAAATTAAAACCGATAGAATTGCCAGTTTCTGACAATGTTATTATATATACATATATATAAATATATATATATATATATATATATAAGTATTTATATGTATATATATATATAAGTATTTATATATATATATATATATATATATATATATATATATATATAAATAATTATATATATATATATATATATATATGTATATAAATAATTATATATATATATATATATATATATATATATATATATATATATATATATATATATACATATACATATATATATATATATATATATATATATATATATATATATATGTATAAATTGAAATTTTTAATCGAAAACTATGCATAAACTACGGTAAGTACAAAAACCCATCTCTATATATTAAGCTTGCAATCTAAACAAATAAATACATCAACACACACACACACATATATATATATATATATTGAAATTCTATATGTAATGTAAATGTTTATGTAATCGAAAACTACACATAAATTACTGTAAGTACAAAGAAAACACATCTCTAGCATATCTGTTACAAATAAGTAAATATAGACCAAGACTAAGGATAAAAATAGAAGGTAACTTATCACTACAATGGAAAGGGAGTGAGGAGAAGATGTATGTATATATATATATATATATATATATATATATATATATATATATATATATATATAAATATATATATACATATATATATACATATATATATATACATATATATATATGTGTATTATATTATATATATATATATATATATATATATATATATATATATATATATATAGATTGTAATAATGTTTGTACTAAATTTCGTTCAAAACGCTCTAATCGTTTGTGAGATATTGCATCCACTATCTCACTGGTACGTGCATTACACATCCACAAATACATATACACTAACATAAATTCACACATGAACCTATACTAATATACATACACTAGCATACATACATATATACAGTAAAACTTCGATTAACCGTCACCGTCAGGACTAGTACTGCGACGGAAAACAGAAATCTCTTAATACATATGTACAGTAACGTGATTTCACTGCGGACTTGGGATGAAAATGAAAACAAAATCCCTTAAAAGTGAACAATACATACATATTGTATTTAATTTTACAAAACGATCTATATAAACTTCAATGTAAGAGTAGTAATGTACAGAAATGTATTGTAATACTATAAACCTACGTTAATTTAAATTAATCTGTCATCTCCTTCAGTGTTTTTAAGGTTCGAGCTTTCTGCGCTGCAATGTTCCGTATCTTACGTAGAAGTAGGATCTGTGTTACATTTGCCTCCTTTTGCATTTCAAACCAGTCGATGCACTTTGATAACATTGTTTCTGCTTCTGAGTGGCTAGTAGTTCTTCAATGGTAGTCACACTAGAAACAATTTTATCATCGTTCAAAATTTCAAAGCCTCTATCCAATTTGTCACATTCCAATCAATCCGTTACTTCTTCTGGCGTAATGTTTTCACTATTTAGTCCTACATTGTTGCACAGTTGCACAATTTCGTCAACTCTAACAGTCTCAGTTCCTTCAGTTTCGTCAATAGGTTCAGGCAAGAGTTTATTCCACCCATTCTCTGTTTGTTTGTTGATACTCAAGCATCCCGCATTTTTTTAGACGTTGGAGGATAACAGAAACTGACGGTTAATCGAAGTTTTACTGTACATATATACATACACACAGACTACATTTCAAAAGCGTTCGATTCGAGTTTACGGGTGCTTGAAACATGCTCTTCCGTCGATAACTTAAATTCGAATTTTGGACAAAGTCACAATACTTTCCCTATACATTATACTGTATATGTAGGGGAAGAATAAATTTCAATTCGTGTTATTGTCTTCCCACAAAATAAAGATTGTTAATATTTTGGAATAATGTCTATTAAACACATCAGATTTTGTTAACAGAAAGGCTTTATTAACAGTGACGGATTTCTGACGGGGCTTTGAGATTCTGTACAAATATTTAAAGCCTAAAATATGTGGAAAAGTTAGAAGTCTGCAGAAACTGAAGACTGGTGGATAATCGAATTGGATTAGCGCCAAGGCGTTACAGAGAAAAGGATACAGGGTGTAGAGTTGATGGAGAAAAACAATAAACTCCCTCATAACTATTCTAGCGTGTGAAGGAATTTAAAGTGGCTAAAGACCAAAAATACAATGTTGTTGAAATATTTTACTTTGTAAAAAAATACAAGTGACTTATGATAAATATACTTGAGCATGATTGAATGCATATTGCTCAAGCGAAGTGTTTGCAAAAAAATTATTTTATTCCTAAAATAATCACTTTCACCAAATCATTTGCAAGAATATAAGTCACTTCTATTTATTAAATTTGTTAGAACGTTTTTAGACTGGAAATTCTTTGCTACGGTGAAGAAAGAATTGAAGGCTATTTTTGGATTCTCTTTTGAGTTTAAAATGATTATGGAAAGCTATTTTAAGGTTCGGTTGTTTCTGTGAAACAATTTATGACTTACACTTCACATAGTTGTGAGCTTCCTGTTGCAAAGCAAAAAAATTCTCAGATGAAGTCCTTATAGCTGAAGCTTAGAAATAGTGCACTTATGTTCAAGTCCTGTGCATAAAGGAGGGACATATATTTAGAGTGATTTTAAATATATGGTTTATTACTTTCCCTATATAGATAGTATATAATGTATAGGGAAATTATTGTGACGGGGTCGAAAATTCGAATGCGAATTTTTAACGAAAGATGATTTTCCAAGCACGCCCGATCTCAAATCGAAAGGTTTTTAGGTTATGTCTCTGTGTGTGTGTGTGTGTCCGTGAGTTTGTGGATGGAATAACTCACGAATGAATGAAATTTGGTACATATTTTACAATCAGTGAATGCTGGAACCCTATTGATTTTAAACGCAAACAAATGTTCGGAAGACCCCCCTCAATTTTTGAATGAATTTTTGAAAATGTTATTAAAAATTTAGAACCTTTAATAACGTTAAGTGCTTGATTATTCATTATGTAAATTTTATTAAAAACCGAATGACACAAACTTACTCTATCATGCCAATTTGGCGGCATTTTTGTCAATTTGGCTCTACCTTAAAACGTCTCTAAGTTGGCGATATTTCGCCAAATTAGTCGCCAAGTGTTACATATTTGATGATACACTGTTCATTTTCATATATTTGTTTAAATATATTTATCTAAAACACCTGCAATAGCTCCAGGGCGATTTAAGTCTGCGTTTTATAGTTTGTTATATTCGTTTTAGAATAAAAAAGTTATGAATAAAATGATTATTTATTTAACTTTAGTAAATATATATATATATATTTTTTTTTTTGTGATTTTTTTTCAAAAAATCATTGGAGAACTTCCGAAAATTCGATACCGTTTAAAATCAGTAAAGTTTCAATATTCACGGATTGTAATAATCGTGCCAAATGACGCTCGAAACGTTTAAAATTATGTTTAAAATAATGTCTTTGAAAAATAAAATGGTAAAATACTTCCTTGATTCAACAAAAACTACTTTTCGAAATCAATGAAAAAATACACCATAGCTCATTATCCTGCCCAATCCCGCTCCCACCATCTTATTTTTCATTATATTCAACTATGTACAACCTTAAGGGTATTATTTTTCATCTACACTAGTCAACATCTTTAAACTGACAGCAAATATGGCAGGAGCACAAGCTAATAGGACCACATGTCATAGGTTAACCAACATTGATGGATGCCAACCTAAGGTTAACAAGGAAATATATCCCAACTAAAGTGACTATTTTCCGAAAAATAAAATAAAATGTAACACAACAACAAGTTGGCAGGGGGTATATTGGGTCCTTTTTCAGTCGGCATTGCGTTCTGATTAGCACCAGCTGTGCGCGGACGTCTAAACAGTTCTGTCAAACTTTTTGTGATTTACGGATGATGTTTATTTTTCTAACACACCTAGAAAGGACTGTCAGTAATCCCCGGGCTCCCTTCCTGGGCTAAATTGGCCCGTCATGGCTCGAGTAAATTTTCAGTAAATTGGATTTTTTCACTCCCCCAAACCCAGTTTCCGCAGTGCGGTCAGTGAGCCAATATGTTAGTGTCACTCAAGATCTGTAACTGCCAAGAGTGTTTTCTTGTTTTCTGTTGATGCACTTTAGACGAACAAGAAAAAGAGATGGAATTCAGCTGTGGATCTTCAAGTTGCAAGATCTTCAAGTCAGCATAGATCTTCAAGTCAGCATAGATCTTCAAACGCTGGAATCTTCAAGTTGTATCAGCAATTAACAAAAATGTGTAAATTCAGTGGCTTAGGTAGGGAATCACAAACCACAATTTTCTGTACAATTACATTAATTCTCCATCGGATTTATATTGGAAAACAAAATTGAACAGCGTGAACAATATTTGTTCATAACTTGTCTTTTCTAGAATCTGGCTACGTTTATGTATAAATTTGATGTTAATTGCTTCGAAATATTAAATCTTTCAATTGCGACATTGTTATTTATTTCGTGACATAATTTCTGGTGTATTTTATTGAACACCTTCTAAACAAAAAACTTTCAGCTTTGGCAAAACTATTGTGCTTTTATTACAAGCAAAATTATCTCATGTGGATCTATAATTTCATAAATTGTCCGTTAGAATTTATGTCGTAAGCAAATGTTACTATTTTTCACCACTTGCAACGCTGAACTAAAAGGTTATCAAAACCTCGCAAACCTTGCACATATATCAATAACGACGATTTCCTTAAAATGTTCGCATGCTAATATTTGTGCATAGTTTAACGCACATATTTAATAGCTAAAGTTTTCTTATGAATAAATTTTTATCTTACATTCAAATTTCAAATTTAAATGCCCAACTTTCGATTTGTGTTTTATTCTAAACGTATCGTTACTCTGGGTCATAATTAAGGAAATATAATCTTTATGTGACCCACTGAACAGCATATAATCGATAGACTTGCCTCGCATCCCTTTACCTCCCCATCAACTCTTCAATTCATCCACATATTCTTTGATGTCGCTTTACCCTGTTGACTTTCCGATTATTTCCACGTTACAAGACTTGGAAGACGGAGAAGCATTAAAGCCGTATCTAACAGGAGCATCTTCGGTTGTGACGCTGTTACTCAGCTGTTCGGGGATCTTGGACAGCGTCGTGGCCCTTTAAATTCAGAGAGGGGTTTTCATCAAATTGTAGTTTGTAACATGTAGACCTATGTCATTTGATGCATACCAAAATGTGAGCAAAATTCAATTGTATATAACAGTCCAGTTCTAAAAGAATCATGTTTATTGTAAGTATCGGGCATCCATTGCATATAACAGCATTCATGTACCGATTTCACGTTTATAATGAACTCGTCAGCATGGAATAGCCATTACCTTCAACAATAGTAAGAAAACATTCTGTGTATTATAATTTGCTTCTAAAGGGACCGACAAATTGACTTCTATCTACAAATTTCTTTAACATTGACTGGACTGAGATGAATGTTGAATACATTTAGCTATAGGCGAGTTCTGTGATTGGATCTTGGAGCATCATGTAGCCTGAGCTGAGTTTTCAAGAAATATGGCTATATGCGTGTTCTGTGATTGGATGTTGGAGCCTTGTGTATACTGAGCTGAAGTTTGAAGATATTTGAAGTCGGCTACGTGGTAGAACTAAACTTGTCAGTTCCCGTAAACAGTCGCAAACTTGTGACACATAACTAAATTTCTTACTGCTATTGAAAATAACGGCTATTCCATTTCTGACGAGCAAAACGTATTAATACCAAAACTGGTCTATGGATGTCGCTATCTGCAATGAACGTGATAAACATCTGTATAGTTACAGCTCCCACTGACAGGGGTGTTCCAATTTTTTGTAATCTCGCTCATATTGTAACACCCAGCATTTTTGGATAGGTTTCATGTTTCTTATCATTCTTCACGGGAAATGGCAGTTCAAAATTTCAAAAAAATGTAAAAATTATTGATTTTAGTTTTTTATATATATATATAAACATTTAAAATAATGTATTTGAAGGTGGCTAAAGAAAGCTTTATTTTTTAAATTTTGTTTACCCTTCTAATTTATAAATATCTTTTAACATTAGAAATATTCTTCTCATAAATAGATTTTGGAAGTGTTACAGTTAATACGAATTTTTTTATGAACAATTATATCTTATAGATTTAAATAAAACTTGCAACACATCTTTATAACACTACAAGCCATTTCAATATATAAGCTTAATAAAATTTCTGTATAACAAAAACCATTTTAAATTATTGCATAGAAGGTAACGCACATTTTATAATTTCATTAGCATGAAAATTGCGGAATGTATAAAACAACATTCCATTTCTGATCACTGCATATTGCTTTATTTTTAACATTTAGAGACATTTTAATCTAAATATCCATCATTAATAAAAATTAATTTCAATAGTTTGATAACAAAAATAACCAGCAGACGATTTCGGTATTTGAAACACAACGCTCTTACTATGGTTAGAAAAGAAATCAAAAACTGTGCAAACATTAAACTATAAAATATTAAAAAAAAAAAGTCTGCTATAACTAATAATTAACTTTTTCAAGAAAAGTTATTTTCACTCTATTAGAGATAATTAAGAAATCTGAGATATTTTTCTGCCTATGATGGTATAAAAACAATTTGTGTTTAACCATTTTCAAATTAAATTGAAGAATGCTCGAACATAAATTTCCGAGATTTTTAAATCTATCGAACAAAATTTCAAGCTCTTAGATTTTTCTCATAACTTATATGTCAGCTTATAGTTATAACTTAAAGAAGGCGAAGCAAATTTAATAATCACCGAATGAAAGTTAGAATAGCTGTTACAGATATTAACTATTTACAAATTATATAAATTAATATTTAGTATACAAGTATTTAATTTAGAAAATCGATATTGACAAGAAACTTTTACTTAATTTAATTCACAAAGCCATACTAAATTTTATTTATAACCATGTCCTATAATTATTCTAAATAATATTGTGCCAAACTCTGCAAATATAATGCACAATGAGCATTTGCTCTTTGTGCAATTCCAGTGTATGTTCCATATGAAAAGTGATAAATATCGTAATAGAATTAGATTTAAAAAACAAATTATCATATCAGCAAAATATTTTACATATCATACAGAAAGGATACACACTCTATATGCAAAGTTGTATAAAATCACTACAAAACTGAAAAAAAAAATTGAACATATACACTCCTTTTAAGTGACATTTACAACATTGAACGATTTTAAATATACGCCGTTAAAATCGATTTTTTTTTTACTCAGCCGTAGTGAAAATGATATAAACAGATAGTCTATGAAATATTACTCTTTATTGCATTATTCCCACCCCTTCAATTTTCATTCATTCGAGATCAATCAATTCTTTCTGTTTTGCCGTGCAATTGACCCCCTATGAATCAATCAGTCAGTCCTCCTGTGGCCCTTTTAACCCGTTGACTCAGAGGTTAGTTTCACCTTCTAGCTTGCAGAAAAACCGGGACCATTAATGCCGAATCTAATCCAAACATCGTCGGCTGTCACTGCTACTTACTTCACCCAGCTGTTAGAAGGCTTTGGACTGCAGTGGGGACCGACTAAAAAATGAGGCGTTACTCACAAAGTTAATGGAGGCAATTTCCTTGTGCTGTTGCTTTTCATATTAGAAATCTGCCATGATCAGCATTTACAAATATTATCTGCCTAAACCTCTGGTAACCATATACCGAACCTGGTTGGAGTTTGATTTTTGTTTTTTAAATCTATAACCCCTAGTATCAATTCGATATTGGCCAATATTGGCAGCCGATATTGGACCAATGTGAAAAAATCTGATGTGGGCAGCACATGACTTTCCCTGCAGACTTATATTCACGTTCTATTTATTTAAATTAAATTTAATACACTTTTCTTTCTCATTCGTTCTCATTTGAAAACTGGACTTATTTTCAAAAATGGTGTAGGAAAAATACGAAAAACTAAAATATCTCGAGAACGGCTAGTCCTAGTGTAATGGGGTTGGTCTTATTCTTTTCTTCGCTAAATATTACGTATTAAACAAGCATTTAATGGCTATATTTGAGCATACGTAGTTCTTAAGTTTAGATTTTGATGAATTTTGCGGGCCATTTTGCAAAAAAAGGCAGGTTATTTTTTTTTTTGAATTATACCAAAATCTAATCAGCACCAGGGTGGCCTACAAGCGACTTATCTACCAAATTTTGTGAAATTCAGACCATTAGTTTTTCAGTTAGAGTGGATACAAGCTTTTGCGGGCCATTTCGCAAAAAAAGGCGGGTTTTTTTAACCCAAGTGGTACCCAAAACTAATCAGCACCAGATTCGTGCACAAGTGACTTTCCTACCAAATTTTATGAAATTCGGTCAATTAGTTTTTTAATTAGAGTGGATACAAAATCTACACAGACAGACAGATACACAGACAGACACACAGACACACAGACAGGCAGACACACAGACAGACACACAGACACACAGACACACACACAGACGTCACGTTAAAAATAGTTTTTCGTATTCTAGAGGTTTCGAAACGTGTAGATCCGTCGAAAACTCGAGTTGCGATTTTCGACATGATTCCAATACTTTCCCTATACATTACCATGTATTGCAGGGAAAGTAAAAATGGACATTTTGACGGAATTGGCCCAAGATCGACTTAAATATTGGCAATATTAAGCCACTTACATCACTTAGTTGTTAGAAGGCTTTGGACGGCAGTGGAGGCCGACTAAAAAATATGGCGTTACTCGCAAAGTTAATGGAAACAATTTCCCTGTGCTGTTGCTTTTCACATTAGAAATCTGGCATGATCACCATTTTCGAATATTATCTGCCCAAACTTCTGGTAAACATATACCGAACCTGGTTGGAGTTTGATTTTTTTTTTCAAATCTAGAATCCTTAGGATCAGTAGGATATTGGCCCGATATTGGCAGCCGATATTGGACCAATGTGAAAAAATGGACATTTTGATGAAATTGGCCCAATATCGGCTTAAATATTGGACAATATTACGTCAATAGTTCAATGTAACACCAGTATTAGCGTAATATTGTAATAAAATATTAACCAATATTGGAAACCAATGTAACCCCAATATTTCCCAATATTGGGATTACATTGGAAATATTTCCAATGTAATGCCAAGATATACAATATTGATTAATATTAGATCAACATTAAATGCTACTAAGGAGTCTAGTCCTGAACTGGAGAACTCCAGGTCTGGGTTTAGCCCAGTAGTTATTGCAGGAGGATTTCATTCGGTATTCCCGGGTTCGATCCCCGTATTTACCAGGAGTATTTGCACGATACATCTGTAAGTTCCAATGTTCATTCAAGATGTGATCACCTACATCTTCTGATATACTGTGCGCCAAACCAGCTGTTCTAGGGATTGAAAACATTGCGCCAAACCAGGGTTCAAATCTGATATCCACTTTCTCATGCGTAGTATTGAGACAGTATTGTTTTCATGAACATTTTCGATTGCGAGATTTTGATTCCAATATATGTTTAGAACGTCTTAAACACGTTTTGATTATTTTTGGAGTGGTGTCTGTCTGTATTAATGTATATTCATGAAACTATATCCGACCTTGTTATCGAAAATTCTAGAACTAGATAGAACTTTTTGAAATCCGTGCGAAAATTTCGAAGTTTATTCGGAATTTTATATTTTCTTAATATGGCAGCATAGGACAAAATTTGACATAGTCATACTTAAAAGAGGTTATTTATGACTCAATAATCATAAATCTTAATAGTTTCAATCATTGTAGTAACAAATAGCCTTAATATAATTTTTGTGTTCGTGACGTCATTATCCTCTAAACCCTCTCGGGCGGTACATTATCAAACTTGGTATCAATCGCAATATCTTTTCAAGAACTTTAAAATAAAGGGTAACATGACACAATTAAACGTTGTTCATTACGATTCCTAATAATTAGACAAGGTCTATAATTTCCTTTCTCTTCTACCTCACTTTGTTTCCGAATTCGTGTTCATAACTTCCTTAATTCTCCGCTAAGGGCGCTACAGTCGCTTTTATTCGACGGAGCAAGTTTACATTACTATAGATAGACCTGATATGTAATGTAGTCAGAGCAATTTCATTCCGAGGTTAATAGGGGTACTCATAAGACTTAATCTAATTTAAATTTCATTCAGTTAGATTAGCTAGTACACAAAAACAACTAGAATTCTAAAATAAAACAAATTATTTACCACAGAAAGATGTATTTTTCTCCATATAATTATTTTTCTTAATTTATTTTGCTTTTGTGGTAGCAACATTATTATAATACAATATACAGATACAGCGTGAATCTCTAACTATGTATAAATAACAACTACTCCCTTTGTATAAATAACAAAAATGCCAAATTTATCTTTAGGTATTTTTACCAATGTTAAAAATGTCAACAAGTTCCTCTTTAATTTCTGTATTGAAATCTTGTGTTCAGAATACAATAAAGAGTCCGAGAGGTATATTTCTATATACATGTCTTTATATATAGTAAACAAGGAATGAATAAAGAAAAACAAAGAATTGATAACAAAGTACAAGATATATGCATGTGTGCGCATTTTCCCCACTAAATAAGTACAAAACATTGGCGGTTCGCGGAACCCACAACAAAATTATTTCGGGTTCTGGGAACGCACAACAAAATTATTTGGGGTTTGGGAACCTACAGCAAAATATTGGTGGTTCGAGGAACCCACAATAAAATTATGTGAAATTTGGAGGACCCACAGCAAAATTATTGGGGGTTCGGGGAACCCACAACAAAATTATTAGGGATTCGGGTAACCCACAACAAAATTATTTGGGGTTATGGGAACCTACAATAAAATTATTTGGGGTTCTGGGAACCCACAACAAAATTATTTGGGATTCGGGGAACCCACAACAAAATTATTTGGGGTTCCGGGAACCCACAACAAAATTATTTGGGGTTATGGGAACCCACAATAAAATTATTTGGGGGTCCTGGGAACCCACAACAAAATTATTTGGGATCCGGGGAACCCACAACACAATTATTAGGGATTCAGGGAACCCACAACACAATTATTTGGGGTTCCGGGAACCCACAACAAAATTATTTGGGGCTCTGGGAACCCACAACAAAATTATATGGGATCCGGGAAACCCACAACAAAATTATTAGGGATTCAGGGAATCCACAACACAATTATTTGGGGTTCCGGGAACCCACAACAAAATTATTTGGGACTCTGGGAACCCACAACAAAATTATTTGGGGTTTTGGGAACACACAACAAAATTATTTGGGATTCGGGGAATCCACAACAAATTTATTAGGGATTCGGGGAACCCACAACAAAATTATTTGGGGTTCCGGGAACGCACAACAAAATTATTTGGGGTTATGGGAACCCACAATAAAATTATTTGGGGTTCTGGGAACCCATAACAAAATTATTTGGGATCCGGGGAACCCACAACAAAATTATTAGGGATTCAGGGAACCCACAACACAATTATTTGGGGTCCCGGGAACCCACAACAAAATTATTTGGGGCTCTGGGAACCCACAACAAAATTATTTGGGATTCGGGGAACCCACAACAAAATTATTTGGGGTTCGGCGAATCCACAACAAAATTATTTGGATTTCGGGTAACTCACAACAAAATTATTGGGGGTTCAAACTGTGTCTCGAACCCACGAATTCGGCACCGCAGGCAGTGTGTAAAGATTTTTCCAATTACCATCCGTTGAATGTAGACTCAGTAAGAATGAGCTTCACACCATTCACAAGTTTGTAGTTCCTTCTTCAATTTGTGCACGATCCGTTCTTTTTTCAAGTCGTTAGTAGGCAATAATTGGTCGCATCTGGGCCACACATGAACGGTTTTTAGAACTCCGTCACCCCTCTGCCGGCGGACGTATAAATCAAGCGACGGGTACCTCATCCCCGAAATGTAAACATTCGAATGAAAAACGTACAGACCACTGTCTAGTTCACAACAAATTGTAATATAAATCATTGTTTTTTTTAACTGTTAAGAAAACAGTGTTTCATATGAGTTTTTTAACGCACTGGTAGGAAATATCTACTGAAATGTTTGGAAAAATCTTCCATTTATATCTTCTGTACATATTTGAATATTTTAATGCCCCATTATTGCTGTGTATTCCCGCCAAACCTCTTTTTCTGCGTGTACACGTTGAAAATAGCTCTTTTTATTCACTAAATTAACTGGTGTGCAATTCTTTTCGATTTTCTTATACCATAATTCCTTTTTAAATAACTTGAGCTTTTTATTTTAATTTTGAAAGAAAAATTTTGAAGGCACTTTATTGTTAGTCTAAATGATCAAAATTATAGCATGTTATCCTTCATTTTAAACGACTTGAAAAAATATTTCGTTTGATACCAACTCTAGTAGCAATCGAATATTTGCCCAATATTGGCTTATTATTACCTCCAATTTTGGACCACAATGAAAAAGTGGACATTTTAACGGAATTGGCCCAATATTGGCTTATTATTAGCTCCAATATTGGACCACTATGAAAAAATGGACATTTTAACGGAATTGGCCCAATATTGGCTTATTATTAGCTCCAATATTGCACCACCATGAAAAAGTGGACATTTTAACGGAATTAGCCCAATATTGGCTTATTAGCTCCAATATTGGACCACTATGAAAAAGTGGACATTTTAACGGAATTGGCCAAATATTGGCTTATTATTAGCTCCAATATTGGACTACTATGAAAAAGTGGACATTTTAACGGAAATTGACCCAATATTGGCCCCACTATGAAAAAGTGGACATTTTAACGGAATTGATCCAATATTGGCCCAATATTTTCTTACAAAAAATAAATAAAAATTATTTTGTGCTTTCAGATTATTATTACATTTACATTATTATATAATAATATAAATGTTCAAAATAACACATGAAATGGAAACTTTCCGTAATTTATTGTAATTTGCAGTACCGAAATTTTCTCTGACAGCTTTGCAATATTTTGCCAATTCGCAAAATTCCAATAATTGGAAATATCTTAAAAAGGGGTTCTTCCAGTTTAATTGGGAGTGGTTTCAATTCGTGTAGTTTAGTAAAAACATACAACAAATGTACATACAACAAATGTACTATTTATTTGCATTGCATTGTTTTTTCTTTTTCGATTTTAGAGAATAGGCTATTAAAAACATGCCAGTTACATTTTTCAGAGAATTTTTATTTTTATATCTGTAGTAAATGTTCAATTTTATAAAACATAATTACCCTGTATTGCTAATAAAATAAATGAATAATAAATGAAACTCAGCTACGTGAATAATACAGATGCAGATGAAATTGTCTGTTTTGAACTAAAATCATCCCTGAGCTCCGTCTTCTCCATGCTCAACCATACCAGATGTATAACGCGAAAGCAATATGCCCTAAATAAGCTCCTTTGAACCGCCCGAAATAAGCGCGCGAATACAAACGGGAGATACTGAACCTGTTAATAATAAACATTACGCTCTAATAAATGAAAGTACTTAAAATCGCAGAAAAAAATGTCTCATTTACCGAGTGAAATAAATCACAAAAATTAAATGCTATCTCAACAAGATTTCATTCGGTATTTACCATTTGAGCTATGTTTAAAATAATGGCACTTTTAAAAAATGAAAACGGTTTCACTAAAATTCTAGAAGTTAGGTTATTAGATTTTGAAACTAACTACCCCGTCCTTTAGCTATAAGCACCTGTCAGTGATTGAAGTTCATGTCAAGAAATATCGTCTGCTCGATAAATTTGATGTTAAAATGGCTAAATTTCGACTTTAAACTTTCATAGGTTTTAAACTATTTCGAATTTTTAAAAAGTCTCGGCGAGGTACAACATCTCTTGAGTTCAACTATCTCTATGCCTAATTTTTTGGTTATCAATAATTTCAATTTTCCACTACAGGCAATAGAAACACACAGACACAGCGACATATGATATTATTTTATTATGTAACATATCAGTAAAAAATAAAAACATTTATATAAGAGAAGGAATATTTATACTTTCTTGCCCAAATAATACTTTTTATGTAAATTTTATGCCAAAGAGAATGAATTACCCCCACTCTGCTAGGAAAATAAAAATTCGATATAACTAAATTTTTGTTGTTGTTATTTTGTTTTTTTAAGAATTTTGGAAAGTTGGAGTGATTAGCTCCAACTTTTATATCTTTTCCATTTAATCTTTTATATATTACTTTATATGATATATTTTTTAAAGTAATAAAATTAAATAAATAAATGAAAAATATTTTGATTCTGTAGGTAAGTTATATGTTGCCCAGAGTAGATTTTCAATTATTGTATGTATATCACTAAGCTGCTTTATAAGGTGGTATCAAATAATTGCCTTGTATTGATGTTAATGGATTTGAGGCAGGATTCATTACATAACAATCATTGACGGAAATCGTGCTTTCAAAATAATTCTTCTGTAAACGGAAATGTTAAATATAAATATTATTCTATGAATAAAATAATCTGATGTGGACAGCACATGACTTTAGCTGCAGCTTCATATTCACGTACTTTTATATCTTCAATAATTCATTATATTGAGTTTAATTACACAAAATAACACTAATAATTATTTCAAATTACAGAGAATTTGCACTTTTAATTCAATTTTTGTTCTCATTTGGCAATTTGATGTTCAAAGGCGGCAAAGCAAAAATGCAAAATACTAGACCTAGAGTAATGGATTTAAACTTATTCTGCACATCGTCAAAAATTACGTATAAAACAAGCATTTAATTGATACATTTGATCAGTCTTTTAGTTTAGATTTTGATAATTTTCGAGAGCCATTTCGTAAAAAAGGGCAGGTTATTTTTTTCCGAATCGTACCAAAATCTAATCAGCACAAGGCTAACTCACCAGTTTCTTATCTACCAAATTTCGTAAAACTTGATCTATTAGTTTTTGAGCTAGAGTAGATAAAGGCAATTTTTCGGGCCATTTCAGAAAAAAAGGCGGGTTAATTTATCCCGTATAGTACTCAAAACTAATCAGCACCAGGTTCACCCACGAGTGACTTGCATACCAAATTTTATGAAATTTGGTACATTAGTTTTTTAGTTAGAGTGAAAACATACATTGCACAGACAGACACACAGACAGACGTTACGCTGAAAATAGTTTTTTCGTATTCTAGAGGTCCCAAAATGTGTTAATCCGTCGAAAACTCAAGTTGTGATTTTCGGTACGATTCCAATACTTTTCCTATACATTGCCATGTATTTCAGAAGAAGTAAAAATAAAAAAAAATAAGCATTTGAAAATAATTTTATATCCCAAATTTTGTATTTTACATCCATTTCACCCGATGCATAACCAAATTCCATATTCTTTTTCCAGCAGTGCAAATTAATTCTTAATACCTTCAATTTGCAGAATTTCACTAAATTTTTTGCAACAGCGCATCACCCTGGGATAGAAGCCATTACTCTAATCCTGCTAGGTAACATTTATATCCGTTTCAAATAAATAAATCAAATAAAAATGGAAACCAACAAATAAATAATTCCACTTCTGTACGTGAATTGAAGTGAATTGAAGTCCCAAGGCGAATAAGTCCGAGGAGTTTTTGGCTTAAACCATCAGCTCGGGTAATCCTATAGATGTATAAAGCTTAGGTTTTATACAACACGGGGTGGCATCGCATTTTTACGGCTCAAAGGGGGTAAAACACGCAAATGTAAGAAATCAAGAATTTCAATTTTTTTTTTTAGTTTCATCCATACAATGTCTAACTCTTCCCTTTTTAGTGTTTTCCTTTTTAATCGGCTTAAAGTGCAGCTTAAAAGCAGAGGAATTTTTTTAAAAGTTGTTTCCTTTTCTATTTGCTTTTTAAAATGCGCCTTGTTTCAATTTTAATGCAATTCACGTGGTTTGAAGAGTGTTTTTATAACGTTTTCCTGTAACCGTCAGCTTGTATAGTTTTGTGTAGAGCTTAAAATGGTAATGTCGAGCAGTGATTATAGAATAATGATGAATTAGCGGCAATTGTAATGGAGCAGATTATAATTTTTTAAATTGCATAAGCCGATGTGGGCAGTAGATGACTTTCACTACACTGTTAAGCCCCTATTACACGACAGTAATTTGGGACAACAAACCGTTAGTAAAATAGCTCAGACAGCAAATGCCACAACATTTTAAGTTTAATCCAAAAATGTTGTTGTTGAGGGAATGACTGTGCGAAAATCGATCAATTAGAAGTGCTTAAATCCGAAACGTCACAGGTCAGGTGCTCCGGCCACATACTTAGCTACAGTAAACCTTCGGGTCTGTCGTGTGGTCTGGGTTTTCAACAGATCAGGTGCTTTCGCGTTATTTTATTTCTTACTTTAATGACAACCAAGATGGCCGATAGACTGTTTTGGAATGCAGAAATGTAGGCTGATCTTATTGAACTTATTCAATATAAACGGAACCTTTGGGATGTTAAGAGTACTTTATATAGTAAGAGCCCCTATTACACGACAGTAATTTGGGACAACAAACCTTTCGCAAAACAGCTTTTGGACGTTTGTGACGTCACTTCACGCAGCACAGAACGAAAGTGACGTCACTCCATGCAGAAAATGGGGAAGCTTCCCTATTTGCTGCATGGAGTGACGTCATTTTCGTTCTGTCTTGCGTGACGTGACGTCACAAACGTCCCAAAGCTGTTTTGCAAACGGTTTGTTGTCACAGAATATTTTCAATAATCGGGATATTCGGCGGATATCGGAGCGCTAGAAAAAATGAAAACAATTTAGACGTTCATACGTCCGAAGCTAATAAATAATTAAATAGAGTGTGGCTGTACTCTACTTCCTCATACCATAATCCACTTTTAAGTAGAGTTATTTCTTTTCTTTTGTAAATTTTACAAAAAAAAAAATATTGAAAAATCTGTATGATTAGTCCAAATGATCCCAGTTATAACATATTACACTTCAGTCTAAAGAACTTGAAAACATATTTCGATTGGTACAAAGATTGACAATATCCCCTCGGAGGTAATTCCTCACCACCGAGGAGGCTAACAACGCCATGAACACAAAATAGAATGTATACCATAACTGACACAAATACTAACGGTTTTTCACGAAACTGTCTTTGTAAAAAAAAAATCTAAAACTAGATCGAATATTTTGAAATTTGAGGAAAACTTCGAAATGTATTCAATTTTTTTATTTTCCCTAGTAGCAATCCAATATTGGCTGCCAATATTTAAAATGTTGGACCAATATGAAAAAGTGGATCTTTTGACGTAATTGAGTTAATATTGGCTTAGAATATTGGGACAATATTACTCCAATATTTGCATTTCATTGGTAATATTTCCAATATAACACCAATATTGGCGTAATATTGTAATGAAAATATTTAGCCGATATTGGAGGCCAATGTAATCCCGATATTTGCTCAATATTGGGATTACATTGGAAGTATTTCCAATGCAATGCCGAGATACAAGATTGGTCCAATATTGCACTAATATTATACCAATATATGCTAAGATATGCCATTATATGCCAAGCAAGATATGCCAAGGTAATATATTATACCAAGATATGCCAAAATTGGTCCAATATTGGACCAATATTAAATGCTACTAGGGTTGTTAATATAGCAGCATAGGGCAAAATTTGGCATAGTCATGCGTAAAAGTGATTATTTACGTGGTTATTATTATTACTGTGTGTGTATGTGTATGTGTGTGCGTGTGTCTGTCTGTGAAATAAATGTGTCAACTCCAGCTCAAATACTATTCAACGAAATTACGCAAAATTTGGTAGGTGAGTCTCGTATGGGATACCTTGGGACTGATTAGATTTTGGTATGTCTCAGTCAAATATGAACTGATTTTTTTTTTTAAATATCCCACAAAAATCGTCAGCATCTGAAATAATAAACAAAGCCTAATTTAAATGCATAGATTAAATGCTTGTTTCATTCATAATTTATGACGATGAAAATAATAAGGCCACCCTAGTTCACTAGTATAAACCGTTCTCAAGCTATTTATTTAATTTTTTTTTAATTTTCCCCAACGATTCATAATGAGATGAATTGTTAGATAAATGTTTAAAAACTGTAAATTGAATATAATTTCAAATATGTATTCGTTTCATTTTACGCAATTAAACTCTATTTAATGGGATAAGAAAGAAGTGAAGAAAAAAATGGATTTGAGTCTGTAGAGAAAGTCATGTGCTGCCCACATACGATTTCTATATTTCAAAAAAAAAAAAAAAAAAAAAAAAAAAAAAAAGTTCTTGACCGAGCGAGTTTTCGTCTTACTTTCCTATCTTCTACTAGAAATAGCTCCTTAACTATAAATGATAGATAAAAACATAAGAGACAAAACTGTCTAATAAGAAAACGAGTTTCTAGATCAATGAATGAATGATTTGCTTTTACAAAGATATTATAGTTTTTGAGTTGTCATTTTGTCAAGCTGTCGATTATCTTCCGATTTTTAATCGTCAACTGGACTTAGTTTATGATGCTTATATAGCCAACGGCTCTACCGTGCTGAAAACACCGGTTCCCTTTAGATCATCGAAATTAAGCAGCATCGGGCGCGGATAGTACTTGGGTGGGTGAGCACCTGGGATCACCGTGTGCTGTTGGCTCATTTAAGTCGACGTGGTGGCCGAACGGTCAAGGCGAGCGTTTCCAGCGATCGATCGACCGCCACGTTGTGGGTTCGAGTCCCACGTAAGACATAGATGTTGTGTGTTGTGGACGCAGTGTGTTACGCCCCCCTCTGGTGCGCCTGGGGCAACGTCGTAGGACGGCAAAATGGTTCACGATTTCGGCCGTACATAGGGCGAACGACGTAAGTCGTAGAGTCTAGTGACTGGCCATTGGAAAAAAAATTAAAAAAATAATGCTTATATTTAAAAAACTGTGAGTTAGCTATAATTTTCAGCCTTTTAAAAGTTCTATAAGGATATATAATTGGATTTTGGACCGGCTTCTTAGTTTTCGTAATACGTATAATGGTTATAAGATCCTGTAAAATATACTTCGATCCTGTAAAATCTCCAAGAACCTTTTAAAAGCTCTACAAGGATATATAATTGGATTGTTGATCGGCTTCTTAGTTTTCGTAATATAATGTTTATAAGATCCCGTAAAATATACTACAATCCTGTAAAATATCCAAAAACCTGTAAAATCTCTACAAACTTATTTAGACTTGATATTTGCTCGTGACATAAAAATATTAAGTTGCTTTAATTATGCATATTGCTTTAGACATAATCATATTATCTGTTATAAATGAAATCAGCGAGACTAAAAATAACGAATAACCTTATTGAACTTTATTGGAGTTTTATTTTATACGGCGGATTTTATTCGATGCCATTTGGGCTCTATCGGACTGAAACCACTGTCGATACTTTATTTCGTTTGTTATTTATATTCATTTAATTTAGTTTTACTGTGCATAATAATACATGAATTAAATATTTATTTGAATTTAAAATATTTACTTAACATCCGATTGTTTTTGCGACTTGGTAAAGTTAAATGACACCAAGTCCTGAAAAATAAAAAAAAATCGAATAAATCTGGAGTTCATTTTATCTGTCACGTGTTATTTTATATTTAATTGTTTCATTTAATTATCGAGTTATCGTCTGTTTTATCAATATTATCTTTAACTATTTACTTTGATAATATAATTGGTAATATTTTTTAATCAGAAAGCGAGCATTTTAATATTAAGTTTAATCATATTTTTTTATTCTTAGGATCACATTCCTATTACTGATAACATAAAATAACCAAGAAACCATAATGAGAATTAAAATAAAATCGCTTTGATGTATTTGGAGATCTGACTGGAACTACAACTGTAACGAATTTCATAGCTAAGGAAAATGAATTTCATAGCTGTAACGAATTTCATAATTGCGGTTGAATATTCCGAGATAAATCTATTAAATTTTCAACAGACCACCAAACAAATAGGCAGACGTCTTATTTTGTTATGTTAGATTTACAAATCTACATATGCTTGTTGCTGCACGAAGCGAATGATGTGAAAATTAAAAATCTCTCACCAAAACGGTCAAATTCAAAATTTAATATTTTTTTTTGGAAGATACAGTTATTCGCATTACTTTTGAGTTTAAAGTTTTATATTATTTTATATTTCTTAAATATGCATTCTAATATATCTTTCTTTTTTCTAGGTAAGCTTCTCTTGTTGTCCTGAGGCATCATCAACTGGTAAGAAATGTTGAGTTACACCGAGAAGATAATAACCGCTCCCTAGACTTCCAAAAATTTTAAATTATTACTACACTTGTGTCTAAAAGTTAAGCATAATTCGTAGAAAATACAAAATAAAGAGCTAGTGTAAACAAAATAGCAGAATATTTACATGCAGATTACCCACTAACCTAAAGTAATTTCTATGCACTAGCAAATTTTATCAGTTGACGGTATATGCGCAAATAAGATGCGCATGTCGCAACTCTAAAATAGAGATGACTGTAAGGTGCACGACTGTAACGTGCATGTCATAACGAGCTGACTGTAACGTTCATGTCATAACGAGCTGACTGTAACATGCATGACTGTAACGTGCATGTCATAACGAGTTGACTGTAACATGCATGACTGTAACGTGCATGTTATAACGAGCTGACTGTAACGTGCATGTCATAACGAACTGATTGTAACGTACATGTCATAACGAGCTGACTGTAACATGTATGACTGTAACATACATGTCATAACGAGCTGAATGTAACATGTATGACTGTAACGTGCATGTCATAACGACCTGACTATAACATGCGTATTTCGGTTTCTTGCAATCCCCTGTGAAAAGTTGAGTTATTGTTGAGCATAAATTGTTATGGTATAAAAATGCTAAGTTGATATTTTTTAAGAGTGAAATCATCGGAATAATGGAAATAGGATAGTCACAGACAGAAGTTTCAAGAGGAATGAATATGCCTCTAGCCTGTAGAAAAAGTTCCAAATAAATATTTACCAAATAAATTTTAAGTCTTGCTTAAAACAGTTTTGAACACATAGATCATCTTGCACATTGCTGACTAGCAGTACTTTTGTTTTTACTATAAGCTGGTGTATTTGTTAAAGAGTTCTTTCCTTTCCAAAAATTCGCTATGATTTTCGGTGTAATTTCAACCACATGTTTTGATCTTAAATCTTGGGTAACGTCAGGTATCTGTTTTGACATTGTAATATATTGCACCGCTGTGAAAGATATCTTTTTAAGCCACTAAATAAACATAAATACATATATGCAAACACATGTACACAAACATTTATCTATGAATGCTCGAAATGTGCACAGGTGACCTTCAAACTTTCATTTCTGTACAAATCTCGAACTCGAAAATTTTTGTAAAAGAATAAGGCTCAACTCGACTATCTCATATCACAATGCATTTTTTTCAAATTTTACAAGAAAAACCTTGAAAAATCCGTAACGTGGGTCCGAATTATTACAACTACAGCATGTTACTAATTCACTTTAAAAGGTTTGAAATAAATCTTTCGATTGAAACTATACCTGGCAATGTACCCCGAGGGGGGGGGGGGTAACTCCCCCCAAAAGAGGCTAATGACGTCACGAACAAAAAATTTGTATCGCCGCTATTTTTCACAGCAATGATTGAAAGTATTAAGTTTCGTGTTCATTGAGCCATAAATAAACCATTTTATGTATGATTACTTCAAATTTCGAAGTTTTCGTTCGAATTTAAAAATATTCTATTCAGTTCTAGATTTTTTGACAACACAGCCGGATATAAAGTTTCGTGAAAATTCGCTAAATCGTGAATATCAAAGAAATCGACCACATCCATCATGCAGACTGAAAGACAGACGGACATCCCTTCAAAAATAGTCAAAATGTATTCAGAAGGTCTTGAAACATATATTGGCAGCAAAATCTTTAAATCCAAAATTTTTGGGAGAGCAATACTTTGTCAAAACTACGTATGAAAAAGTAAAAATACATTTCCTATACAATAATATACAAAATAAAATATAAATCAAAGATCTTTACATATATTAATATTTTGCTTACGGGTGGGACAGCGTCAATGCAGACATTGGCGTCCGGACGCCAATGCCTGCAAAGGGGGACTGAACTGTTTGGGATAGGGTATGCCAAATACCTGCCTTTTTTAGAAGTTTTGAAATTGATGCTGTTCCACCCGTAAGCAAAAGTTTAAAACAATAGATTGCCTTAAATTCCCACAACTGCAATCAGATCATCATTAAAAGACTTTATATATGAAATCAATAGTTAGCTCAGGAACTTTTGAAAACATTAACAGAGATTCGCCGTGAAGCTTCGATTTTAAACAGGTGAAATACTGAAGAAATAAGAAGAAAAGCTCCTTAGCCTGATGGATGACATTGAATTCGGGAGCAGACAGGAGCGGAATTGAAAGAGCGTAATCGATTGGTTAGAGTTTGGTGGTGAAAGTTGATTGTTTCGCTTAACACAATACTGATACAAAAAGGGTTTATGACGTAAAAATACACTTTTCATGAAAGTGTATATTGCTTATAGGATTCATATTTTATATTTCATTCATACATGACATAAAATACTGTTACAAAAGGGTTTATGACATAAATGGATACTTTTTGTAACAGTGTCTATTGCTTATAGGATTCATATTTCATATATTGCATTCATACATTACAACAACGCTGTTACAAAAATGGTTTATGACGTAAAAGGACACTTTTTATGAAAGTGTATATTGCTTATAGGATTCATATTTCATACATTGCATATTGCATAAAATACTGTTGCAAAAATGGTTTAGGACGTAAATGGACACTTTTTATGACAGTGTCTATTGCTTATAGGACTCATATTTCATATATTGCATATTACATAAAATACCGTTGCAAAAATGATTTATGACGTAAATGGACATTTTTTATGAAAGTGCCTATTGCATAGAGGAGTCATATTTCATACATTGCATTCATACATTACATAAAATGCTGTTACCAATTCATATATTATATAAAATGCACACATTCGTACATTATAAAAGGGTTTATGAAGTAAAAGGACACTTTTTATGAATATGTACATCGCTTATAGGATTCATATTTCATACATTGCATTCATGCATTGCATAAAATGCTGTTACAAATTCAAACATTACATAAAATGCTGTTATGAATTCATACATTATATAAAATACACACATTCATACATTATACAAGGGTTTATGACGTAAAAGAACACTTTTTATGAAAATGTAATCTTGCCCAATACCATGCTCGATGGAATAAAAGTGATTGCAGCGCTCATAGCGCGAAATTTATTACGTTAAGATGACGAACTCGACAACGCAGAGCAGTAGACAATAATTTTCGTTGCAGACTGCACAAACACATTGATAGACATTTTTCTTTATTATGTAGTGTGTGAGATTTGTTTAAAGTATTCATCTTTGTACTGTATAACTAACAGCCTCATGGATTTCTCTGTGACTCTCTGAAATTAGCAGATCTTTACACATCCAATAGAATTTTATCAAATCTATATCAGACAATCATTTAAAGCCATCCACTAATATTCCTAGCAGACATTTTCTGGATAATTTAGAACAGGCGGTGAAGTGTTCGGGGAAATGCCTTCAATTTATTCTATCCTACACCGACAAGATGATTGTTCTGTTTCGAATTATTTCTAATTCTCCTGTTTCCGGGAATATATAGTTGATATTTAATAGAGAGATAGATAACCGGAGAAAGCTGCTGAAGGTTATGGTATGCACTTTTTTACTTTCCCTACAATACATGGTAATGCATTGAGAAAGTATTGGAATCGTGTTGAAAATCGCAATTCGAGTTTTTGACGGATCTGCATATTTCGGGCACACTAGAACCCCAAAGTACCATATTTAGTGTAACGTACGTGTGTTTAACTCTCTATCTGTCTGTCTGTGAGTCTTTCTGTGCACCCACTCTAGCTGAAAAACTAATTAACCAAATTTCACAAAATTTGGTAGATGTGTCACTTGTGGTTTACCCAGATGCAGATTAGATTTTGGTACGATTCAGGAAAAAAGAACATAACCTTTTTTTTCAATGTCCCGCAAAAATCGTATGTAACCATTCTAGCTAAAAAGCGAATTAGCCATATATCACAAAGTTTGGAGGATAAATCACTTGTGGGCTACATTTGTGTTGATTAGATTTTTGTAGGATTCGGAAATTTCTTTTATTGCGAAATGGCCCTCAAAATCATGAAAGTTTAAATTAAAACACTACGCATGCTCAAATGTATCAATTAAATGCATGTTTTATACATAACTTTTGACAACGGAAAGAATAAGACTAACCATATAATTCTAGGACTTGCCGTTCTCCAAATTATGCAATGTCAACTTTGAAAATACGTCTAATCGCCAAACAAAATATAAATTGAATTAAAAATGCGAATTTTGTGTAATTTCAAATAGCTATCTGTGTTATTTTGTGCAATGAAACCCAGTTTTATGAATTATGAAAGAAAGAAAGAGAAAATGAATGTGTTACTTTAGGCGAAACGAAAGTCATGTGCTGCCCATACATCTGATTTTCCAAATCTCTGCTATAGGATGATTCGATTGGGTGGGACTCCAATACTTCTCACAGACTCATTGTGTACGCTTATGAATCATTCCTTATAAAGTTTTTTTCTAAAATACAGCTTATATAGTTTTCCAGAACCCTGTATAAAGGCGCAATTTAAAATTGCATGGTTTTACAATGTTTTTGTATCATGTGGATTTACAGACAATGTTTTAAAAATTCTAAATCTCTGCAAATGTGAAAAATGTTGAGACAGTTGAAACATTGTGTGTGAAGTTTTAATAATTTTAAAGCGTTTGACTGTGGATTTTACGGAATTTGGTCCTTAACAAACATTTTAAATCAGCCAGTAAAATTTGATCTGGAGATGTTTCGGCGTGGTTTAAAACAAGCACTGAAGTGTTCGGGAAAATGCCTTCAATTTATTCCATCCTGCACCGACGGAAAAGGATTGTTCCGCTTTTCCGGAATTATCTCCGGTTCTCCTGTTTCCGGGAGTAGAGCTGATGTTTAAGAGTGAGCTGATCGGAGAAAAATGGTGCAAATCATGGAGAGATATTTTAAATTGAAAATCTGTGCATGAAAGAATTTTCGATTTTTTTTTTCTTTTTTTTTTTTTTTTTGTATTCACAAAATGTTTATGCTATGGGTTTTGAGCTGAAATCTGCAAGTATAGTATCAAATATAAAAAATGTGACTGTTTCAAATAATCAATATTCCAAATTGTGGAGTAAGATACAATAAAACTGTAAGTAAATGCTTAATTAATTCTCAAACAAGAATATCATATATTTATACGGACGTATTCAAATTATACTATCTTTATATATCTTCTATCGGAAATCCCAAAACATTGTGATATAGGGTGAAATCTGTGACTTTCGGACTCAAAATTTGAAATTTTGTCAAGTTGGAAATAAATCGCCAAATTTAATTTTTCCTTTTCCTATTAATGACTCGAAAAACCTTGTTCCTTGAAATTTGAAACATAGACAGACTTATCCGCGGTGAAAGAGAGAATAATCATATCAATTTCGAAAAATACCCCTAAAGAAACTTTGGATTTGTTTACAGAACAGATAGACTCATAAACAGACTTTCCATTATATCTATCCATCTATATATATACACACGTACACGCGCGTACACACACACACACACACACATACACACACACACACTCTCACACACACACACACACACACATATATATATATATATATATATATATATATATATATATATATATATATATATATATATATATATGATGTGTTAATATTACTTGAATTTCTTTTTTTATTATTACATAAATTTTTATTATTACATATTTCTAATATATATATCTCTATATATTATTAGAAATATATATATTTCTATTCTAAATATATATATTTATTCTATATATATTTCTAATATATTATTTCTTACGAATGGCAAAAGTATATCTTATTCCTTTGTGAATGGCAGCACTTGTCACTTCTTTCTATGTTCCCTTGCTCACTAGGTTAGTATATTTTTTCAGTTAGATTCTAGGTATCCATTTTCCATTTATTTTTCTTCTTTATGTATGTAGTCCAAGTAGAAATAGTTTATAGATACAATCTATCTATTTCTTCAGAAACATACATATTTGTGTTTGCTTCTACAAGACACTTGGGCTTAAAAACGAGTTTTGAAGACGTGGACAAATCCTGATTTAGGCCTAGAGCCTTGTCCACGTGTATAGCTTTTGTGCTTGGATTTCGTCTTTTTTCTTTTGTCGATTCCATACCCTTGTATTTTGATACTTTTTTTAGACTTGATGATTCGAAATTTGTATTTTTTTCCATTTGCCTGAGATTTGCTGTTTTATACTTTTATTTTGTAGAAAGTTAGGTTTTTCGAGTTACAGCTTCTCACTTTGGACTTTCAAACTCTCATTGGACTTTCAAACCTTTTTATTATATATATATATATATATATATATATATATATATATATATATATATATATATATATATATATATACATATATATATATCTTCTTACCAGCAGTTTGAGCGAGCTTCAGTTTTAAAGAAAATATTTTATTAGTTTATTTTATATTCGGTATAAAATGTTTCCATTAAAGAAGAATATATACATATACAAAAGACTTACCCCACTGTTTCTAGTAGTATTAAATGACATTCACTTCTCCCTTTGCGTCCCTTACAAACGTTTTAATAAAATTCTCCAAACATGAATCTCTTTCATTACAACTGCTCTCCAGAGTTATATGACTTCTCAAAGTCCTTTAAACAAAAAGGAAGAAAGGGGAAAGGGAATTCATTACATTTGTTTTTCTTTATTATACAAGCTTCTTTCAATTTCTGCTTAACTTTGCATTGTTACAGTGTCACCCGGAGACTGTAGGACGATAAGAATTTGTAACAGTTGAACCGAGAGAAATCTATGTTTGCTTGGCAAGATGATTTTCGGTGTTTGGATTGTATAGTTAAAAATGTTATTTGTGTTTTGGTAGCCAGGAATCAATCTCCAGGCCAAGAAATGATAGGAGAACATTATAGCGTTAAGTTAAATATATCTTCAACGTTTGATATTGTTTTACGATGACCAAGGTGACTATGTGAGTAGTGACGTTTTGGGGTTGATAAATAGTGTTTACATTAGACGATTTGAGTACATGCAATTTTTGGCTAATTACTCACATTCGCTGTTCCTATAATTTTGATATTCGTAATCATTACCTTAGATTGGCCGATACATATACGTATATAAATATTATGTACCAATTGTTTTTCAAACATTAACACTAATTTGACAATACTGATCTATGTAAGTGGCAATAATTATGGATTTTGATTATTCTTTTATCACGAGGCGAGTAAGCAGTCATGCTCAATAAATTATTCTTCGACTATAGTCAAATTCCTTTCATTATTTTACATTGCATTGCAATTGTAGTTTTATTATATTCTTGGGGCGCAAAATAAAATTTCCGTACACAGTTACAAGGTTTGTTATTTAAAATAACATATTAAGAATATTAATGTGAGGTTCATGCGCCTCCTGATGATATTGTGCACTCTTGATATATGTTTCTGAAACTCCTGAACACGTTTTGACTTTTTTTAGAGTGCTGTCCGTCTTCTGTTGGTTTGCTTGTGGTCTATTTCTTGTGTACATGATAGCTGTTACAAATATTAATTGATTTTCACAAAACATAATATTTCTCTTTGTTAACAGAAGATATAAAATGAGTTATTTATTTAATTTTTTATTTAATTTTTTATTTAATTTTTTTATTATTATTCGAGTGAAAACTTTGATATTCTTAATTTTATATTCTTAAACCATATTGTACCAAGTATTGAAAAAATTAATATTTTTTTTATAAATTCTTAAATGTGTGGTTCTCTATGCCTATGTATACACATAAAATAAAAAAAACTTACCAAACATTTAATAGTTTGATCGGTACAGACTGTCCTAAAAATGGGACAATGATCTATCCTCTAGACATATATCCCACAGGACAATCCTCTAGATACATTTTTTTAACTATCCTTTTTACTGATATAAAAGTATGGAATATTACGTGTATAAATTTACATATATGTTTTTTCTTGGAGCTCAAAACTTTAAAAAACTTGTGTGTTGAAAATGTAAAAACAAACCTACAAGAATCGTCATTTTAAAAAATTAATAAGAAATGTCCAACATCAATTTAAATTGCGACAAAGACAAATATATAGTTAATGATTCTTAAACAATATATTGTTTTACATTGAATTAAAATATGTAAAATAATTTATATAAAGGTCACTTATGTGTGCTGTCCTATTTTTAGGGCGATGAGGAAATATGGGTTAAGCGCCTAAAGACAAAATGTGGCATGATCATGCGTAAAAAGTGTTATTTATTTTATAATTATCACGGAACTTAAATGTTTCACTCATTGTAGTGAGAAATAGCCGAGATTCAATTTTCTGTGTTCGTAACGTCGTTAACTCGTCTCAGTGGGGGGCGGGGAGTTCCCGGTGAGATACAATATTAAAGTTGGTATCAAATCAACCTTACATATTTTTCAACATTTTTTCTTGTAGAATTTGCAAAATAGAAAACAAAAGCTGCTTAAAAATAGATTCTCGTATGGGAAGATCCAGTAGATACACATTCCATTTAATTAAGAATTGTACCTAATTAAATCCCCATAATGTGATAAGCTTTCGATGTTACTGATGTCATTACCATTGTGATTTTTTTTCTGGCATATCAGGTGTTACTTTTAGCGTTCAAAATCATAAAACTCCAAATAATAATAATCCTTTTTCATCAAATAAATGATGGCTTTTGTATTTAATCAGTTGAGACATTGGAATAGTACGAAGGTTATTGGTGTTTTCAATTTCTTAATTCATATGTTTTATTCTGGAAAAGTGCTTTTAAATTCATATATTTGTGTATATATTTAAATCATTTTTGCCTACCAGCATAGAAAATGGTACGGATATAACATTTCAGCATCTTAATTTCAACATATCTTGAGCAAACATCATATTTTTGTAAATTGATTTACTTACGGGATCAGGATGTTTTGTTTTTCAGATTTACCTGTGCGGATAATTTTACATAGTGAAACTAGATATATTTATACATTGGCTGGGACATTAATCTGGTATTCCGAGTGCACTATTGCAATGACAAAAGTTCTATTCCTGTATACCTTCGGGTAGGGCGGTAGATCCCTGAAAGTTTCCCTACAATACATAGTAATGTATAGGGACAGTATTGAAATAGGACAGAGAAAATCGAGTTTTTGATAGATTTCCACATTTTGTATACTACAGATCTCGAATCACCATGTTTAGCTTAATGTCTGTTCAGTATATGTACCCACTACAGCAATTCGACAATTTTTTTTTAAAAAATGTAACGCTACTTGTTACCCTGGTGCTGATTAGATTTAGGTGCGATTCAGAAAAGCGGAGCAGTAATTTCATTATCGAAACAACGGGAAAATATCGTTAAAATCAGAAATAATATACAAAATATGCCTAACTGTGTTGATTAAATGATTTGTTTTATACGTAATTTTTAACAATAGAACGAATAAGATAAAAACCTATATTCTGGGATTGACCATTCTCGGGATATTTAGTTTTTTTGGAATTTTGGAGGATGACGATGTTTCTCGCTGTACTTAAAAATCTGTTCCACGAAATTTTTTAAAATTTGGTATTTTAGTCACTTATAGGTTACTCTGGTTCAGGTTCGCTTTTTGTATGACACAGAAAATAAAACACACTTTTTTTTTTTTTTTTGCAAAATGACAAACAAAAATTATCAAATCTGAAATAACATATTAAGTACTCTTACATGTATTAGTCAAATACTTGTTTTAGTCTTCTTTTAGTCATACTATAAATAAGACCAACTCCAATTTTCTAGAATAAACAATTTTGGGCATATTTATTATACGATTTTTTAATTTTGTGGAGTTGTCAATATTTTTAAATTCGCAAAGTTTCATAATAAAATATACGTTTTAAAACTGCTGATTGTATATAATTTAAAATAAATATCCGTATTATTGTGGACAATTAAACAAAATTTATAGAAAGGATTATAGAAGGAAAATTAATTTGAGGTTTAGGAAAAGTCCTGTGCTGGCTACAGTAGATTTTCTTTTGTTTTTACAAGGTAATTAAATAAGAAATTCTAATGTAATTTTTTAACTATACGTATGAATACTTACATAATTTTCACCGTGGACAATAATCAGTATATATGTTCATGGGCGTGTTTAGAGGGGTGAGGGAGGTGTCAAAGCATCCCCCTGGAAATTTATCATTTTAATTAGAACCATATCTTAGAATTTTTGCAATGTTATCAAAATATTTTAATAACATTAGAAGCACATTTTCATAAAACAACAATTAATTTATTAATTATTAAATAAAAATAAAATTTTTTACACCATTAAATAAAAATTCTGATCTAAAATGTATGAGCACTGAGAACTTCATAACAAAATTGAAAATAGGTGGGATTATAAACAGATTTTATGAGAAAAGTCTCCAAAATTGGTATTTTTCTCCATGTCAGAATGTTCCCTTTTGTTTCATATCCTACTCCATTTGTTTAAAAGCATTTTTTTTTCTAATTGACTTATTAAACTAAGCTGCATCCACGGGCCAATTTTTAAGGCTTTCGAATGAACAGGCCAGATTTAAAATATGGGAGAAAGGGGGAGGGGTGACAGACGGATACATGATTAACCTGTTTTATAACCACGGAAATAAAAGATAAAAAAATTACATTAATCTCTAGATCTTGATTGCTAGCGATTTTATCACCCCTCTGGATAAAATCCTGCATACGTGCATACTACATATGTGTTAGTCCATACAGATTACTTAAACCACTGTTGTCCAAAATGCCAAAAACTATTTCCCCCCTTCTTCCTTTGTAACCCGTCTAAATGTTTTAATAAAATTCCCAAGACATGTATTCCCTCATTACAATAGCTCTCCAGAGTTTATATGACTTCTTGAAGTCCTTTGGACAAAAGAGATGAAAGGCGAACTCAGTTTCATTACATTTGTTTTTCTTCATCATACTAACTTCTTTTAATTTCGGCACAACTCTGCATTGTTGTAGTGTCACCCGAAGAATGCAGCACCGCTAAGAATTTATCGCAGTTGAACTTTGAGAGATTTGTGTTTGCTTAGAACGAACTGTTTTGGTATTTGCATGTTTGGACGGAGTTCACATAGTTCCTTAAGTTAAAGGGTATTTAAACCGTGCTGAATTACGACTGTGATTTGTGATATATAGTACAAATAGGTAAAGCACGTGATGTTATGCACAACCATCAATAAACTGTTTTGAAATGTAGAATGCAGCGCAAATAAAAATGAATGAGCATATCTGCGTCTTGAAAAACAATCAGATATTTTAGGTCAAAAAATGCACCTTAAAGTACCGCATAAAAAATTCCGATATTATGTAAAAAACAGCAAATTAATAAATCTGCAATCGCTAATCATTGTTGTATGACTAGTCTCCAGATTTTGTTTTATGCCTCCATTATGCATAAGTGCGCTTCAGTTTTCTATTTGGTAGCTTTTCATATCAATAAAAATTCCAGTAATCAAATTAATGGTTTATCAATGACTTCATGGTTTGACATAACTACGTTTATTTTTTTTTTTGTGTGTATTTCAATTCATATTCTCCGCATTTTATTTCTTCTTATCTTTTCTCATACTCACATTTCCTTGTTATTTTTTTTATTTTTCTAGTTATATTTTTCTTTTTTCACACTAGGTGGCGCTACTATATTGAAATTTACCATTTAGTCATTTTCAGTTTTTTCTAACACAGCCTTGCTCTTATTTGGTTCTGACATGTTGTGCTAAAAAAGAAAATTCAATTGATTTTTGAAACAAAGAATTCATTTAATTCTATTTGTACTGCATTTCACGTTGTGAACCATACGTTGTGTCCATTATATACACAAATACATTGCGTTACAGATTGATGCAAAAAGCTATCAAGGGCAAAACTGCTAATCTCCAATACATGTCTTACCCTATAATGTAACAAATTTCGGTATTATATGGAAAACATTGATCAACATTTTAAATCTTCTTTTGATTCGAACTCATTGTAATATAAGAAAAGTTACTGACTACAGTGACTTAAAACATACCTCTGTACGAAACTCCATTTTTGTATCTTTTAAAGAGATATTTTTTTGTGTATAATGTGTCATTTGAATATTTCGGTTTGCAGCACCCCTTTAAATGTAAACATTTGAAAAGTTTATGTTAAGTATTAATAAATTGCTTAAATATGATTACAATGTTTAATAATACATTAAACATTTTCTTTTTAAATATGTTTAAAATGTTTTAGGAGTATTTTCGTGACTACCAAAGTCCTATATTAGGTCCGTCAAAGGAATTCATTTTTTTTTTCGAGGGGGGTGGGGAGGGGTGGAGATTAGTTCAACCGCCAGGCAGCTAGTTAGGAAACTCAAATTTAATATGTCGTTGCATTGAAAAATGTATTTATTAAACTGCATGTATACATTTAAGTTACATGCTGTTTAATACATACGTTTTTCATACATTTAAGTTACATACAGTTTAATAAATACATTTTTCATACATTTAGATTACATATACAAATAAGAAAAGGAGGTGCTTTAAAAATATACGTTTATTGATTTTACTTCTTTTTATTTTGTGAAAGATATTTCAAATTCATTTATTTTCGATTATGTTTGGCGGTTTGCTACAACGAAATAATAAAGTGCATAAATATGCTCTACTATCACTTCAATTCCTTCATTGTGGAACATGTTGTATAAACTTCATGTTATGTGTAAATTTATTTACAAACGGAAGCAGGATGATTTTTCTTTTATTTTAGTTGCGAAAATAAGTTTGTACAACGAAGAAAGATATTTTTCATGATTTATTATTTATTTTATTGAGAAATTAAATATTTTAAATGACATTTTTTGCAGTACATTATAATATAGAATTTGCATGTAATAGAATCTCTGCATATTTTAAATCACGAGAAACGCTGGGTATATCTGCTAGTCCAATTTGCAATTTACGGCATATCTCATCCATTAATACTATTTTCCATTTCATGATAAACATTTCGTAGCTGCGTATACATTTTGAAATTACTTCATATATTTAGCTGTCATAAAATAAGAAAAGAAAATTAATTACACTCTAAAAATCATTACGTGTTTGCCTACTTCACAGAGACTTGGAAGTATTTTTACAAATTACTCTGCAAATCACCAACATCTACACCCAATAGGATACATAAAAAAAAACATATCCCATAAAATATTAGCGATAAATAACGGCCCTTTCCCTAGATCATTAAGCTTTAAAAATCCCAACCACATTAAAATATATCACTCCCCACCCCCATTATTTTTTCCCCTATACATTTCTTTATATCTCATTTCACCGCACATATCCTTAATTTAGAAGCGGCAACTTAAATCTCACTGAAAATTGAATTTAATTTTCGACAGTCAGCGCTATCGCAGTAAGTAACCGATAGTGTCAACATGTATCAGTGATAAAATTGCCTTTAATTAAAGTTAATGGCCGGTGTCATTAGGGCTCGTGGAGGAAAAGCCATCAAGTCAGTTACTCAGGTCTTGGGTGTTGCAAATAGACCCGGCGTTATAGGTCGTCTCGAGCACGAGATTGATGTGCGAGATTAGGATCATTGAGTTGACTGAATGGCAGTAAGAAAATAATGCACATGAAATATTATAGTTGGTTAAAATATTGCTCTAAATTTATACTGAAAATTCAAATTAGATCCTCGATGATTAAAATCGTTGCTTGAATATGAATCGAACGTTTCGTAGTTGATATATGAACTAGAAATCTGCATTCATACGAACTTAAGTCATGGGGTCTAAACCTGTAACCCACCCTTTGGAGTACCCTGGAAGTCCAATCTTGCCGTTAATAGTGCTGCGTCAATCGATAAAGGGCGCTCCTACAGCAAAGTGACAAGCTATATTCAAAACGCAATAGTGATTGTAGCGCTGATACAGCAGCTCATGATATTGATCGACACAGAACTTCGAACAACAATTTTAGAATATGGAACATTGAGAACTTTGGCTGAAGAATTAGAAAAAGTCATGAAATTCCATAAATACATTTTACTTTATATACAATTTTTCTTATACATTTTGATACCGCGTAAATTTACATTTTACGCGGTATCTTTTGATAGAATTAGGTGATTGCAACGAAATTGGAGCGGTCGCTAAAAAGGTAGTATTAAATGCCTTGAACTGGAGACATACTTAACTCAATGCTATAATGCTGGCCGATGCAAACGGATAAATTGTTGCCGTACTTTAATTCTACTTTCACCCCTGGAACACACCCTAACAGTATGAAGTTGGTGAGTTCGAGTTCTCGCTACAAAATTTTTGTTGGGATAATTTCAATTGATGGTTAGAAGATAGAAAATTAAAGTTTTTTCAGTGAGTTTAAACTCATTTCTGAAATAAAATCATCATTTCTGAAATAATAAAAAAAAATAATTACAGCAAAAGAGATTGGGCAGAAGTATCGACTTGTTCTAGGGATGAAAAGAAACTCTTCAGGATGAAAAGAGAGGGCGACCATACTACCACAGACGAAGCAGCAACCTGTCAATAAATAGCTGCATCACCTGATCCAGAAAGAAAATCGTTGCGAAATGAAATTTAGAATGAAAATGAAAAGAGAAACCTAAATAGAATAGTAAAAATATTCAAATCTCTCTCACTGAAATAATTACGAACAAAAATATCGTACAATAAAGGAAATAAGAAAATAGCATGTTCTTTGGAGTCAACTAACTTAAAAAAATATTCCACACAACTTATTTAAAATATTTGTGTATAAAAAACCATGAAAGTATGTGATATATAACAAAAAAACTATAAAAAAGTTACTTGTTTTTTCAAAGTTAGTTGATGACTTTACTTATGTAGCGTTCGTTTTCCATTTTTAAAAAAAAATATGAATCAGTTTGTAGTTTAATTCACTGAGAAATCTTTAGAATCTCTCTATTGTGTTTTTGCCTTATGTTTTTCGTTTTAGTTTCTACTATTTTTGTTTGCCAACAAATTATTTCTAGAGTTACGTATTGGCAGATACCTTCTAAACCATGATGACGTAGTTGTTTTGTCATTTTATCTTCCGCCTTTTTATAACGAGACTTATTTTTTAACACTTTACAACAAAGTTGAAAAGTGTTTATGACTTTGTTCATTCTGTCTGTCTGTCTGTTCGTTAGCACGATAACTGCCGTAAAAATGACTTAATCAAAATTAAATTTTAGTATGTTGTTCAGACGGTCTGTAGGACCTATGGGAGTATAAATGAATAATATCACCCAATTAGTTTTGGATTGAACCCGGGTTGAAAAAATGAAATACATTGAGCCCTATGGGACCTAATTTTTCAAACATTTTTTAAGCGGATTTAAAATTCACAAATTGCTTCGAAAATTATAGGTAATAGTCAAATTGTTCCATAAAATATATAAAAAAATTCAGCGAAATATATTCAGTAGTTTTTTAAATAAATATTAAAATAATAATTACACATCTTATATGAAACGATCACGTGACCATGATATGAAACGATCACATGACCCACTTCAAAATGATATATGGCATCCATCTTGTTTCAAAATCGTGATTTTTTAAAGTTCTTTTTAATTCATATTGAGTATTGTATCCGTCCTAAAACTACTTTATTTTTTCTTAAATTATGTGCATCTACATACTAAAACAACACAATGACAATATATTTTAGTTTAAATTCTCATACAAATTTGATTATTTCTATAACTAAGCCTATTTTTCACCTATGTAAAATGTAAACAGCAAAATATGTAGAATGTGTTGTATTAGAATTACTGTATTTCTTTAACACAAAATAATTCAGTCCATGGAGTCTGCATGGCTGATATGAATGAAATATTAATTGATTTTATAAACAGAAGAACGATTTTTTTCGATGAAGTTTTAAGCATAAAGTTTATGAATTGTAGCTCCATGGTCTTAATTTTTAAATAAAATAAATTATTATAGTATTGGGATGAATGAAATCCTGCTTTTATAGAGAGATCCAGGCGTGTTATTTTTTCTATGACGTCATTTGAATTTATTTCAGTTGTTTTCGATGAAGTTTTCAAATATAATAAATTATCGTAGTATTATGATAGTTTTAAAAATATTACCGTGGAATGTATTGCATTTTAGAGATATTTAAACCAGGCGATTTATATTTCAATGCCGTCATTTGAATGAAGTTCATTTTTTTCAATGAAGGTTTAAGTTTTCAAATATAATAAATCAATGTAGTATTGTGATAAGTTTTAAAATATTACCGAGGAATGTATTGCATTTTCGACTTTTTTAAATAAAATTGCATTGAAGTTGGAAAGTGTTTCATAATCAATGCTTTAAGCATGATTGATCTTTCTTGTTGTCTTTAAAAACCGATTCTTATTTTGAATAATCTGTTTATGTTCTTTTAAAAAAAGTTTTTGTTGTATTTAATATTATTTTAAAGAGTAGTGTGGTCAATTTTTTTAAGTTTGCCGCAAAACTGATTTATCTCGAAATGATAATTTGTCGAATTGTAGTGAACGTCTTGTATTGGTCACATCAGACATTTTACCACCGTATCATTTGAAGGACACACCAGAACTCAACATTCAAACATAGCCTACAATTACACTTTTTATATTTTCTACTCAAGAACAAAGATGCTGATTCATTAGTCCTACTTAAAGTAATCGAGGAAGGGCCATCAGTCAAGCTTTCTATTTAGGGAGAGCTTGCTTTTTATTGGGCTTGATTGAGGCTTCCACATTTAGAACAGAAGCTCTGACACCCTTTTCACATTTCTTATTTCTTATTTCCCAAGCGGCATTTGACGTTTGATGTACCCTTTCTGGTCATTAGGGTTGTTATTTTGTAGCAGGACATTACGTTATCCAAATATAATGTTTAAAACAAAATAAGCGCGTATTGAGTTGATAAGTTCAGCCTTAAAGCTCGCCGATAAGTGGTCTTCTAAAGCCTGGCTGTAATTAACTGTTATCCCATGCTGATGAGCGCATAATAAGCACAAAACCGGTCCATGTATACTGTTACCTGCAATGGGAGCCCCTTCCTTATTTTGGAGAACTTCTCAAAAATTTGGGCGGGTTCTTGCGATTTTGAACTTGGTATTTAGAGCTTTTTGTAGCCCAAGCTAAATTGTGTACAGATTTTATGTAGGTTATGTGGAAGGACTGGAATTCTCAGTCCTTAATAAAGTTTTCAAAATTGCGGATAACAGCATGGTTTAATTTAACCATTGCAATTAATGGTTATACCAAACTGATGAGCGCTCAATAAGCACGAAATCGGTCCATGGAGACTATTATCTGCAACGGAAGCTTATTCCTTATCATAGTGTATGTTCCGCAATCAACTATCACCGGTGGAACGGTTTCGCTCTTAATTATTCTCATCATTGCTGAATAAAACAGTCAACGTGTATAAAACGTGTGTATGAAACGTGTATGAACGTGTGTCAACGTGTGTATGAAAAAATGTCAACGTGTGTATGAAAAAATGTCAACGTGTATATTTTACTTTTCCTGCAATACATAGTAATGTATAAGAAAAGTATCGGAATCGTGCCGAAAATCGCAATTCGAGTTTTCGACGGATCTACACGTTTTGAGACCTCTAGAACACGAAGAAACTATTTTTAGCGTGACGTGTGTGTGTCTGTGCATCTGTACGTCCGTCTGTCTGTCTGTCTGTGCAGATTTTGTAACCACTCTAATTGAAAAACTAATTGGCCGAATTTCATAAAATTTGGTAGGTAGATTCCCTGAGGTTGATCCTGGTGTTGATCAGATTCTGGTACGATTTGGGATAAAAAAAACCTGCCTTTTTTTGCAAAACGGCCCCCAAAAATTGCTTATATCCACACTAGCTGAAAAACTAGTAGACAAAATTTCACAAAATTTGGTAGGTAAATTGGTAGGTTATCCTGGTGCTGATTAGATTTTGGTATAATTCTTAAAAAAGAAACCCGTCTTTTTTGCATAATGGCCCTCAAGAATCTTTAAATCTAAAAATAAAAGAATACATAGCTCAAATATATCAATTAAATGCTTATTTTATGCGTAATTTTTGACGTCCAAAATAATAAAACCCACTCCATTATTATAGGATTAGCCGTTCTCGAGATATTTTAGTTTTTTTTCGCATTTTCCCTACGCTACCTTTGAAAATTAGCCCAGTTACCAAATGAAAACGAAAATTTAATTAAGAGTGCAAATTCAGTGTAATTTAAAATAATTATGGCTGTTACTTTGTGCAATGAAACTCAATTTAATGAATTATTGAAGAAATAAAGAAGACGTGATTGTAAGTTTTCAGCGAAAGTCATATGCTGCCCACATCAGATTTTTAACCAGTTTTGATGTTCCTAGTTGAAGTCACTTGTTTGCTACTAATTAGTTTTAATAAGGCCTAACTGGTCTGCCGATTTTGGCTGCTGCATTGAATACAATGCAATCATGTATACCAGCTTTGGAATGATGGCTTTAGTGAGACATAAATTTGATTTTCTTCATTCATGTTAAGTATTTTTTTCAATAGCAGTTGTATTTCGAAAGTTGTTGTCAAGCTTTTCTGCTCTTGTAAGAATGTTTCAGCATCAAATAGTTTTATCTGCGCAGGCATAAAAAATTTTCCATACGCAAATTTTAGCTATCTCTTCAATTTTGGCAGTCTCTGTGTATAACCCATCGTTCTTGCATTTCTTTATATAATTTGATGTTTTTTCATTAATATATAATATTCGCAGTCATATTTGCTCTATATTATGGTTTTATATTTTAATTAAAATAATAACTATGCTTAATGCTTATATAATTTCAAAGTTAGTTTTGAATATATATTTATCCACCCGCGTCATTTCGCACTGCAAACTTAATTTATGTTTCAATGTTCACGAACTCGCCTAAAGACTACTACCTCTGTCAGACTATCTGGCATCAGTTTGGCACAATAATGAATCATTGGACATGAATTCAATTATATTTTTCTTGGTGGCAACGCCATTAATCTTGGTTCGCGCAGGAAACCGCTCTTGCATTGACTGAGGTGACTGCTCTGTCTTTTTTTCTAAAGAACTGTGCTGCCTTTTGACGCCATATCCGGGTTATAATATTAATTTCTGTACCTAACAAACCTTTAATTTTCAATTTTTAAAGCTTTGTTAGGTATGTATTTGTTATGCATTTGGTAAATGTGCACATTTTTACAATAGTATAATATATAATATATATATATATATATATATATATATATATATATATATATATATATATATATATATATATATATATATGTGTGTATTACAAGTCATTGAAAATATTTCTACAAGGCGTATTTCTGTAGAAACTGCTGGAAAAGAGCAAAATAGTTTTCTAATAAAAGAGAAATTCTTTGTCAAAGACAGAGATTTTGTCGATTCTTGAACTGAAAATTTCCGCATCGTTTAATATTATGTGACCTATGAAAGAATTCAAAATCTTCCCAAAAATTTTATCGTCTAGCGTTATGGTAATAGTTAAAATCCCTTTTCTTTCATCGCTTTATTGAAGAAACAACATTAAAGTAATTTTCAATGCAATATGTTTTTTTCTGTTCCTAAGTTCTGTTTTTCATCCTGCTTTTTCAGGGTCTTTAAAAAAAAGCACTGATTAGGCTTATAAAATTTGAACTGTTAGTGACACATACTTCCAATTATAAAAATGTTTGTTTTGAATGGTAACAATTATGTTAAATTACTTTCAAATCTGTATACTGTATTAACATAAAAATACAGAAAATGGTTTTGCATTTAGACTTGTTATCGAAACAGTTCTAACATTCGAAAAATTTGCATAAAATCTGAAATTCATTAGAAAAAATCTTATGTGGACAGCAGATGACTTTCCCTATATAATGCAATGAATTTACGCCTTTCACAGTGAAAAAATTAAGTATAACCTTTACTGCAGAATGATATTAATTGCATATTAATTTGTACGCAATTATGTTGCTTATTACTTTATCATACTATAAAATATAATATAGAGCAAGTACTGTATAACGAAATTCTTTTATTTCATAATTTTGATACCAATATATATTTTAAGACCACCTAAAGACGTTTCGACTATTTTTAGAATGACGTCCTTCTGTCTGTCGTCTGTCTGTATGCGATATATTCAAAGAACAAGTGTTTCATTTTAAACGGTCTATGTTTTCCATGGAGAAGTTCCCACAAATGTCTTGTCACAAGCAAGACACTTCTGCGAAATCCATTCCTCCTGACCTACATCGTCCATGCTCATGTGCACGTAAGACATAAACAATCTCATATTCCAAACCTCCCACCATATTTTTCAAGACATCAAATGACTAATAAATTGCCTGAGGACATGAAACTCCGGGCAAACTCAAATCGTAAAAATACAATATAAACACTCCCAGGGTATCATAAAATCTCCAGCTTAACCCCAGCGGTGACTAATACTGTACTAACAACAGACATCGGCGTTTCTGCAATATTCCTAACCAGGTTCTTCTTCTATTTTTACAAATATGTCCATTAAGTCTTTATTGCCGTACCACCATAAGACATTGTTGAGACTGCAGACTGGGACTACGTACGGCGTGCAAAAGGGGAAATAGAATAGGCTTATGTGACATGTTTATGCAGCAACATCAGGATGGCTTCAATAGTTTATGTTGCAGGTCAACCCCTCCGGTGTCCCTGTTGAGGAAATGATCGCTAGGTTCTTGTACAGCTTGTAAGGAAGATGTTCGTTCCACAGATTTACGATTCAAGGAATTTCCAAATTAAAAAGTGAAGACAGGAAAAAATCGTTCGCTTCAGCATTATAAAAAAAATCTAATGTGGACTGCATATGACTTTCACTACAGATTTCCATTAATTTCCCCTTTATTGCTTTCATCATTTATTTAATTGAGTTCAGATGCAAAAAATAACACGGATAATTATTTGATATTACGCTGAATTTACAGTTATATTACAATTTTCACTTTCATTTGGAAACTTCACATATTACTTTCCTCATATACATAATGTATAAGGAAAGTATTGTGACGGGGTCAAAAATTCGAATTCGAGTTTTCAACGAGAGAGCACGTTTCAAGCATCCCTGATCACGAATCAAACATTTTTGAAGGTGTGTGTGTGTGTGTGAAAGTATGTGTGTGTGAACGAAATTTGGTACAAAAATCACAATCCATAAACACTGGAAGTCTTTTGCTTTTATACGCAATCGAATGCTCGAAACCCCCCTAAATTTTCGAGTGAAATTTTGAAAAAATAGTCAAAAAATCAAAACCGCTAATAAAGTTACACAAATAGGCATTTCTTATGTAATTTTTCGTTAGAAAACGATTGACATAAATTTTAGAACGCTAACATGAACCGTTCTCGAGATATTGTACATTTTTCAAAAAAATTATCAAAAAGTTATATTAAATAAAAAAAAATATTTTCTATTGAAGAAACATGTTCACTTTTCATATGTAATACCATGCGATAAATTGGGTGACATCATTCTCGTGGATCTAGCTCGCTCCATTCATGAAAAAAGATACTTTGAGTTATACTTTTGTATTTGAACGCCAATAGTCATTTATCTGCTATAAGAATAACTTATTTCTCCGTCCATAACGCTTGGCGAGATTTTGACGACGAATTTGGTGGAATGTCGCCAACTTAGCGGAATTTTTAATTGTTGGCAAATTAACAAAAATCTCGCCAAATTAATAAAAATGACGCTAAATCAATGAAAATGACGACTAATTGATGAAAATTCAATATCTTGGAAAGAATATAAGTATCTACTATAAGAATAACATTTTTTTTACCTGTAAAAGTAGTAAATTCATTGCATTTTATAAGGAAAGTCATATGTTGCCCACATCAAATTTTTTTTAAAAGCGATGTATTAAAAAGGAGAAAAAAGTTACATATCTCAAGAGCCGTTAGTCTTATATGTTTTGGGTTGGTCTTTTTCGTTTCTTTGTTAAGTATTACGTACAAAACAAACATTTAATTTATACATTTCAGCATAAGTAGCTTTTATTTTAGATTTTGGCAAATGTTGCTTATCATTTTGCAAAATAAATAAATAAATCAGGTTTTTTATTCCAAATTGCACCAAAATCGCCCCGTGATTTATAGCATTTATTAGAATTTACAGGAACTATAGTTATTTGATATTCACACTGGAAACATAATTAGCATACTACTACCACTGTTTTTATTTTCTTTTCACTGCCGACTGTCTAGCAGACTATATGTCATCGAAAAAGTTCTGCGACGAGAAAATATATTTTTGTTAAATTACGTAGCACTTGATTCCTGCGGTGTTATTTACTTCAGTCTATCGTGATTTTCGCCTTCATTTACACCAGTTTGTGGTAGTTAATTTAATGTGTTTTTTTCTACAATTTTTTTTTTTTTTTTTTACTTTCAATTTTTTATTTTTTAATAATTAATTATTAATATGCAAATTATTTAAAGATTATTTATTGAAATTTGAAATAATTATTCAAAATATTCAAATATTCTAGATCTGGTTAGTATATTAGTATAGTTAGTATATTAGTTAGTATTCAACATTCACATCCAATGATAGTTGCTACAAGCCCATCTCTAATTAAAAAAGTCTGATGTGGACAGCACATGACTTTCCTTATATAATGCAATGAATTTACTACTTTTACATTAAAAAATATTAAATTATTTTTATAGTAGTTTCTTATATATCTTCTTTCCAAGGTATTGAATTTTTGTCAAAGAGTCGTCGTTTTTCATGTCGTCATCATTAATGAGTCGTCATTGATTTAGCGTCATTTTTATCTATTTGGTGAGTTTTTCGTTAATTTAGCAACATATAAAAAGTCTCCAAGTTGGCGACATTCCACCAAATTCGTCGGCAAAATTTCGCCAAGCGTTATGGACGAAGGAATAAGTTATTCTTACAGCAGACAAATGACTATTGTCGTTCAAATACAAAAGTATTACTCATACTCAAAGTACCTTTTTTGATGAATGGAACGAGCTAGATCATCCACGAGAATGATGTCACCCAATTTATCGCATGGTATTACATATGCAAAGTGAACATATTTCTCAATAGGAAATATTTTTTTACTTATTTTATATGACTTTTTGACAATTTTTTTGAAAAATGTGCAATATCTCGAGAACGGGGCATGTTAGCGTTCTAAAATTTATGTTAATCGGTTTCTAATGAAAAATTACATACGAAATGTCTATTTGCATAACTTTATTAGCGGTTTTGATTTATTGACGATTTTTTCAAAATTTCACTCGAAAATTTAGGGGGGGGGGGGTGTTGAACATTCGATTGCGTATAAAAACAATAGGCTTCTAGTGTTTACGGATTGGGATTTTTGTACGAAATTTCGTTCGAATCGGTCCATTCGTTCGTCAGTTATCGTCTCCACAGACTCACTGACACACACACACACAGCCATCACTTCAAAAATGTTTGCTTCGTGATGAGGTATGCTTGAAACGTGCTCCCGCGTTGAAAACACGAATTCGAATTTTCGACCCAGTCACAATACTTTCCTTATACATTATGTCGAAAACCCAGAACTACCGACTTGTCCAAGGACATGAGCAGCTTGCAGGTGGAACGGGAGACCTTATACATTATGTATAAAAGGAAAGCAATACATATAGTAACACATATATTCTAATATGACATGTGTTAGATACATACAAAATGCATGTATCTTGTAAATACATTAAGTAAATCTTATATTTTTATTCCTTGACGTATACAATATATTATACGTAGATCTACTTTCGTCATTTCAACTTACGTTGGATGTTTGGCAAAAAATTGTGACGTAACCTGAAGGTTTTGTTGCATATAAAACATTTTCGCCTTACTGAATAGGAAAGTATAAATAGAGCTTATTTATCTACTATAATGCCTTTTTCGGAGAAAACAGGAGTGTATGTTTTATTTACCAAGATCATATAATAAGACTTCCCAGACGCGAGTGTGTATAGTAACAGAAATATTCGAAGATAACACTCCGCTTATTCGTTATCATTTTTATAGCTCTAACTTCCTTTTGGTGACAAATTGATATAGGACTTCGTTATCTTTACAGCGGTGTAACTCCGAGGTACTTTGCTCCTTTTGGAGAGGCCCCATCGCTTGAAATTCGTTAACGCTATTGATATGCAAGTAATCAAGTGTGTGAGAGTTTTGAACTGATAAATTTTATTTCAGTGCGAGTTATCTAGGGAAGGGTTATGTCGTCTTTTACGATTCACTAAATACGCAAAGAATTTGGAAGAAATGTTCTCATCATGTAGTGGCGCAGTTTTGCTACGATGTTTGTGCCCATAAAATATCAGCGAATGTGTATTTAATTTTATCCACTAAATCTTTTTTTTTTTCACTTTTACTTTACTTTACCTACATATCTACAAGGTTTATATACGTTTACTTAACTTACAAACATTATACATTTTTACTTTGCCTATAATGATTTTCATACATTTAATTTACTCCCTACTCGAAATTTAAATCCTTTATATATATATATATATATATATATATATATATATATATATATATATATATATATATATATATAAGGTATAAATGTAAAAAGAAAATATATAGGTGGAATGATTGTGTTTACAGGGTTGCAGAAAGGTCAAGGGAGATTGCGACCCCTATTTCCTGGTTAGAAGCTAGCTTTGACTTCATGAAAACGCCCCTAGAGACTCTGCACGCCCGAAACAACAATCAATCATGCCCGTGGGGAAAAAATGGCCGAATCCCAGACAACATAAAAATGATCAAAATAACAGAAAAATTGGAAATTTTATTAACCAGCAAGACGAGAATCATGGAAGAGTTGCATAAAGCGTATAAACTTCGAATAGGAAAGCATACATAAAAAAGTCGCGTCTAACTTATAGAGCCATCTGGATGTGAAACAATCAGATAATACTAAGTGAGAGTTGAGTTGTATTGTATTTTTGTAAAAACAAATTTAAGTAAAAAAAAAAATTGAAAAATTGTTATCTATCAAATTTATTTTAAAATATGTAGCTTCTCTCACATACAAAATGATTAAACTCTTGGAAAGATATTTATTATATAATATATCTCTTTTTTCTTTCTGGAGGATATCCCAAAAGTCAGAATTTAATTGAATTTGTTTAATTGAATTTGTATATTTTAAATTTGCTTTTTTTGCTTAAATTTGTTGAACATTTTATTTTACAAAAATTTGGTGGATCTTTAAATATAGATCATACATTTTTTTCGAAATGGAATGCAAATAATCCCCATTCACTTCTATAAATCATTGTTGTAATATTGTTAAACATTCTGATGTGGGCAGCACATGTCTTTCCCTGCAGACTCATATTCACGTTATCTTTTTTCTTCAATAATAATTTGAGTTTATCTGCACAAAATAACAATCATAAGTATTTTAAGTGACATTGAATTTTCACGTTAAACTTAAATTTGGTTCTCATTTGATAGCTGGACTTTTTGCCAAAGGTGGCGTAGCGAAAACGCGAAAAAACTAGAATGTCTCGAGAACGGCTAGTCCTAGAGTAATGGGGTTAGTCTTATTCTTTTTGTTGTCAAAAATCACGTATAAAATAGGAATTTAATTGATATAATTGAGCACACGTAGTCTTTCATTTTTATATTTAATGATTTTTGCGGACCATTTCGCAAAAATACCCCGTTCCTTTTTACGGAGTCGTACTAGAATAACCTACAAATGATTTATATACCAAATTTTGTTAAATTTGGTATATAAATCACTTGTAGGTTATTGAAATATTATACACCAAATTTTGTTAAATTTGTTCCATTAGTTTTTATCGAGAGTGGATAAAGGCAATTTCTGCCGGCTATTTCGCAAAGAAGGCCGATTCTTTTATTACGAATCGTACTATAATCTAATGAACATCAGGATTTCCCACAAAAAACATACCTACCAAATTTTATGAAATTCGGTCTATAATTTTTTCAATTAGAGTGGATGTAATATCCCCACAGACACACAGAAACATACACAGATACACCCTTACACACACAGACGTCTTCCTGAAAATAGATTTTTCAGTTTAAGTTAAATTTTAGTTTTTCAGTTAAAGTGGCTACATACATTGCACAGACACACAGACAGACACACAGACAGATACACAGAGAGACAGACAGACACACACACAGACGTCACGCTAAAAATAGTTTTTTCGTATTCTAGAAGTCTCAAAACGTGTAGATTCTTCGAAAATTCGAGTTCCGTTCTTCGGCACGATTCCAATACTTTGAATACACACACACACACACACATATATATTTTCTGTGTATCTGTGTAATATCTGTGTATCTAAATTCCGTGCCTATGCAATTACAATAGTTGTGATTTTAAATGATCCCTTAACTTTTAATATTTCTTCAACGAAGCCTAATTTTAACTTATGCAGAATGCAAATATCTCAAGCGATTATAAGGTGAGTTACATAAGAATTGCTGAATTTTTTTCACACAAAATTATTTAGCTCTGGAGTCTGGAATAAAAGTTATATGAATGAAATATTCATGGATTTTGCATAGAGAATCAGATGATTTATATTTCGATACAGTTTTAAATATTTGAGTATAATAAATTACTGTAGCACTGTGATAATGTAAATGATATCACCACTGAATGTATCACATTTTAGAAATTTTTAAATGAAATTGCATTTCAGTTGGAAAGTGTTTCATAATCAATGCTTATGCATGATTGATCTTTCTTGTTGTACTTTTATTTTACCTACAATGGATTGATTGTATACTTGTATTTTTACTTTACATGTAAGAAGTTTTATACTTTTACTTTACATACAGGAATACATACCAGGGGGTGCACTCAGCCTCCAGCATTAATGCTTATTCCCACATGCTTTCTAATATTTTCGCATTTAAACTCCAACAAATTCTCTAAATTCACTTACTTTACTTCACATTATTTAAATACTATATATTATTTATATTCTTAATATTATTAAAATATAAAGAGTTGAATTCTGCGCGTGTGTAAAAACATGGTTTTATACGTATTAAACAAGGTTTCATTTAGCTAACAAAATTTGAAGCCATGCATTTTAATTTTGTAATACTGAATATTTTACGTGAGTATAAATATAAACGAAAATAATTGTTTTCTAAATGTATGGCAATGTATTTATAAATGTTTTCTAAGTTCGAATGAATAGAATTTGAATTTACTGCAGTGTGTAGAATAATATGCTACATACATTCTCCTTATCTACATAGTATAATGTATAAAGAAAGTATTGTGACGGGGTCGATAATTCGAATTCGAGTTTTCGAAGGGAGAGCACGTTTTAAGCATCTGTGAACAAGAATCAGGCGTTTATAAGGTGATGTCTGTGTGTGCATGATTGTGTGTGTGTGTGTCAGTGAGTCTGTGGAGACGATATCTCACGCACGAATGAAGCGATTCGTACAAAATTTGGCACAAAAAGCACAATCAGTGAATATTGGAAGCCAGTTGTTTTTACATACAATCGAATGTTTAGAACCCACCTAAATTTTGAAAAAAAGTGATCAAAAAATTAAAATATTCAATAAAGTTACGTAAATAATTATTTCTTATTAATTGTTCATTAGAAAATTATTGACACAATCTTTAGAACGCTAGCATGAACCGTTCTCGAGACATTGCACATTTTTTTTTAATATTGCTGTTAACATATTCGTTAAGAATTCGTTTACGTCATCCACTTTTAAATCATTAATTCACACGAGAACTGGTGAGATGAAAGTAATGAAAAAATCCGGTATCAAATTCAACTCAAAATGTAACAATCCAGAATCATATTCAATGAATCTTTTGTTCCCTTATCACTCGTTTGACAGTCCTTTAATTGCCCATTTCCTTGTTCGAGAGGAAACGTATCAGAGTAATTTCTGGAAACTAAAGCACGCAGCCCCACTTCAACTTGATTTAATTCATTATTATTCATTATCTAATTCTATATTCGGACCCGGGACAATTTACGGTCAGACCAAGTGCAATATATGATTCAATTAAGAGAAAGTTACTTTTGAAGGGTGCTCTACAACGTCCTACTTTATATACTTCTGAGCTCCCGGGGTTTTGAGTGGGTAATATGCAGCATTTTTCGGAACCCTGTTATAAAGACATCTAGTTTTGCAGCTATTTTTACTTTCCTTATATACAATAATGTATAAGGAAAGTATTGTGACGGGGTCGAAATTTCGAATTCGAGTTTTCGCCGAGAGAGCACGTTTCAATCATCCCTGATCACGAATCAAATATTTTTGAGGTGATGTCTGTGTGTGTGTGTGTCATTGAGACTGTGGAGACGATAACTGACGAACGAATGGAGCGATTTGAACGAAATTTTGTACAAAAATCGCAATCCGTAAACACTGGAAGCCTATTGTTTTATACGCAATCGAATGTTCAGAACCCCCCCTAAATTTTCGAGTGAAATTTTGAAAAAATCGTCAAAAAATCAAAAACTCTAATAAAGTTACGCAAATAGACATTTCTTATGTAATTTTTCATTACAAAGCGATTGGCATAAATTTTAGAACGCTAACATGAACCGTTCTCGAGACATTGCACATTTTTTAAAAAAATTATCAAAAAGTCATATAAAATTAAAAAAAAAATATTAACCGTTGGGAAACATGTTCACTTTTCATATGTAATATCATGCGATAAATTGGGTGACATCATTCTCGTGGATCTAGCTCGCTCCATTCATGAGGAAAGATACTTTGAGTAATACTGTTGTATTTGAACTCCAATAATCATTTATCTCCTGTACGAATAACTTATTTCTCAGCCCACAACGCTTGGTGATTTTGGCGACTGTTTTAAATGTTGCGAAAGTAAAGAAAACCTCGCCAAATAGATAAAATGATGCTAAATCAATGAGAATGACGACTAATTGTCGATAATTCAATATCTTTTAAAGAATATAAGTATTTGCTATTAGAAAAACCTATTTTTTACTGTAAAAGTAGTAAACTCATTGCATTATATAAGGAAAGTCATGTGTTGCTCACATCAGATTTTTAAATATGCATTTTATCATGTTCTACGCGAAATATGTCATTGGTGTCAAAATTTTTGTCATACACTGGTGTTCAAAAGTAATGCAGAATTGAATAAAATATGTTATTACTCAAACTTTAGTCCAGAAAATACTGAAAATGAATTTGTAGACTAGTAAAAAAGTATGAAAATGTTGTTGTTGTCTTTAATCCTGTAGGGCGTGGAATGATAATGGGTCCCGAACCAGGTTCGAATTCGGAATCTGGTGCTTACATGACTGACATTATAAGGTTAGACCGAAAGCTAGCTTCGGATTCGAACTTATAATTCGGGTACTGATTCCCAGCATCTTCGATCGAAGTTTTTGTCAGGAGCGGAGTTGATTTTTGCCACAATACCACTTGTCTGGTACAACTAGTACAAGCACATTAGCAAGAAGTCTCTCATTTAAAGGGGAAAATTGTAGTTTCTGTTGTTCCAATTACCTCAAGTACATTATGATAGTTGTCTGATATTTTCCTAGTATCACCCAATTTAGATCAAGATTCAGGGGCGGTAGCTTCCGCAGAGATCGTACCCTCCTTCCACTATCCCCAATGTCTCGGAAGGATTTTCGGATTCACAGATTAAATGCGACCGTACTCCGTGTAGACACGGGGGCAGTTTTAGATAGATCTGCGAAGAGTAAAATTTTCGTGCCTTAACCATTGGGCTTGTGTACCTGTGTACCAAATTTCATGATCGTACTACGTTTAGATTTCCGGCTACAGATTGCATTGACAGACAGGCCTAGCCTGCATAACCCAATTGTTGATAGATGAAAAAGAGTTCAATATTTAACTTCGCTTATGCACTCATCAAAATTGAAATTGCAACACTATGAAGGAATGAACTTAGCCATATGCAAATCACAGTACCGGTAGAAGAGAGAAGCATGTGCAAATGAAGTTTTCGTACGTATTGGATCGCGTGACACCCAGTTTCGGGTGATAAAGACCAGCAGGCGGCTCGTCCAGTAAATGCTATCAGCGACAATTTGCGGCAGCCGAACTTTCCATAAAGGGAAGAAGCAATGCCTAGAAGACGTCAGCGAGCTATATACTGGCAGTTAGAGGTTGGGAAACGAGACCGTATCCCGGAGTTGCCTGACGTGGGTTTGTCATAGCGTGCAATTGCCACACGTGTTGGGCGCGACTTGAGTACTATCCAGCGATGTGTCACGGGATGGACACAGAAACATCAGAGAACACGCCGAAGAGGGATCGAACAGGTGCACGACAGAACGCACAGACCGTCACATTCGCTGAACGGCTCATCGAGACCCGTTCGCAATGACAATTGACACACCGGGAATAATGGTTTGGTGCGGTATCATGTTCGATCAACGGTCAGCTCTGGTGAACATTGCAGATTGGATGATAGCTGATCTTTACGTCACGCAAGTTGTGATGACTGTGGTTCGGCCACTGGCGCAGGCCGTCCACGACACGGTGTTCCAGCAAGACAATGACACACCTCACGGTACATTTTCAACAGCCTGAACGGAATTCCCATCTTTCTTGTCCCAATCTCGCCGGATCACTCACCCATTGATCAGGTGTGGGCCCTCATCGGATGTCAGGCACACTGGGGACCACCTGTACTTGCCGTAGACGAATTGCATACCACAGTGGACGCTGCCTGGGAAAGATTACCTGAGAAAACCATTAATAGCCTCATCGATAGTATGCTTCGCCGTATATCGTCCTGTATAGCTAAGGCCACATTCTAAACTGAATAATCAGGTTTCTTTTGCATACCTTTGTTTGTTCTTTTAATCATTTGCATATGACTCTCTCTTCTATAGGTGCTGCGATTTGCATATGGCATGCATTCCTTCATGAAGTTGAAATTTCACTTTTGATGAGTGTATAAAAGAAATTTTAACACATGATAATGAAAAGTTAAATACTGCCAAGTTTCTAATCATTTAACCTTTGATCAACTTGATTTCTCTTATTCGTCTCTTAATTTCTTAAGATTTTTCACTTGATTTCTTAAGATTTGTCTCTTGATTTCTGAAGACGCGTCTCTTGATGTCTTAAGATTTTTCTCTTGATTTCTTTAAGATTTGTCTCAAGCGAATCTGCGCAGAATGAGTTATGAATAAAATATTTTATACCCAAAAAGCGTTTTTATATTTACTTAATCCATAATCATGCCTCATATACATGTGAAAAATACATTTTAACAGGGGACCAGGTGACGGTAACAACTTTGATTTCACTCAAGTTGTTCTTATGCCTGTTACACATTCACTGTGACCGACGTCGTGATTTACATTTCAGCATGCAAGTCGCAAACATCTGACACAGTTCTGAAAATTCTTTCTTTTCCTTGAACGTCAACATCGCAAGCATTTACCTAGAATATTTGCAGATTCTGAGGTTCTGAATTTGCTCTACCACCTTCTAGCTCAATTGCGGCATTTTAAGCATAAGCTTCTTGCGTATAAAATTTATCGATGTCATTGTGGCAAAATAGAATCTCCAGTGATGAAATTTAGACGGAAAAAAATACCACAATAAATTTCAAATCTTATTTTTATGCATGGACATTTTATATATGCTAATGTATTATATTTATTCATTGGCATATGTAAAATAGATGTGCGAAGGAATTTTTTTTTTATCTTAAATTTCTCAGATTTTGAAAAGCTCTGTTCGTAGGATTACAGATGAAATATCTTTTTCGATGAATAATATGACACGTACGCTTAGAGGCGTTTACATTAAATAATAAAACGGAGAAATTTTAAATTTGATAGGGGATATTTAAACTGAAAACATATGACGCAGATATCAGTGAAAATGCGAAAAGTAACAATTTTATTTGGGACAACATGCGTAGGTACATAAAACATCTGATATGTCCAACATATGAATTTTCCTACAAATAGACACATTGCGATATCCAGTGACAATACAAGTTAGAGCATATTTATGAATAGGTCTCGATGAAACGCAATAGGGAGTTGTTATTCATTGTTATTGTTATAGGAGTATATGTTGATAGTAGTTGTTATTGATTAAGTTGAACATGATTAAATACGTTTTTATTTATTAAATAATTGATGAAATGCCAGGCTTTGAACTGACCCGCGCATATGAAGTATGCGAGGCGTGAAAGATTTCAATTTAAACATAAATTTTAACATATAATTATTTTGATTTCAATTTATTTAATAAAAATGTATGTGATATAATAAATAATTATGAAATTAGAATTATAAAAAAATTAATTTCAATATTTGAGAAACGTCGCACAAATTAGGCTATACGGTTTTAAAATTTGAATTATAAATTAAATAAATTAGAATACAGAAAAATAATGAACTCGAAGTAATGCATTTTAATCGCAAAACGTATTTAATATACAGGAGCATATTTAAATAAGAATGCACATGCTCTGATTAGCTGTTTCAAATTTGTTGTTTACTTGTTATTTGTACGGAGCGTAGTGAGCATGCGCGGTTTAAAAATGAGCGTTTCACTCCGTTACAGTTCGTGTTCAACACTTTTCAACAGAGTTGAATAATGTTTATGACTTTGTTCATTCTGTCTGTCTGTCCGTTCGCACGATAACTGACGTAAAAATGACTTTATCAAGATGAAATTTTATTATGTTGTTGAGATGGTCTGTGGAACATATGGGAATGTAAACGAATAATATCACCCAATTAATTTCGGATTGAATCCTGGTTGAAAAAGTGAAATACACTGAACCCTATGGGAACTAATTTTCCATAACATTTAAGCAAAGTTAAAATTCACAGATTGCTTAGAAATTTTTAGAAAATTTTTAAATTATCCCCAAAAATATATTAAAAAATTCAGCAAAATATGTCCTGTTGATTTTTAAATAAAAATTAAAATAATAATTACACTCATATTATATGAAGAGTAATAATTGCCAAAATTATTTAAAATACCATATTAACTTATATTTCGCACGAGTATAACTTTGCAATTGGAAATATTGTTGACATCTTCTAAGTAATGCACTCCATTATATCATATTAAATTACGTTAATTATTGTTAATTCATCGATTTGACGTCAGTTTCATATATTTAGCGTATTTTTGCCAATTTGGGGGAAAATTTCGCCAATTTGGAATTTCACAAAAAAGTAGCCAAGCTGGTGATATTTCGACAATTTAGTCGGCATATGTTACCCATTTGATTACACTTACTATTGATCATTTTTATGTAATTTTTTATGTACATGTATTTGAAAACGTGAAATATTTTAAGAACGGTTTAAGCTAGCATTCTAAAGTTTGTCATTCGTTTTGGAATCAAAATTAAGTATAAAATAATTATTTATTTTACATTATTGAATATCCTGATTTTTCATGATTTTTTCAAAAGACCATTCGAACATTTATGAGTCTTTCGAATGTTCGATCACGTTTAAAATCAATAGACTTTCAGTATTTATGAATCGCTATAATCTTATAAATTAAGTTCGAAACGCTTCATTCGTAAAATGTTGTATCCACAGGCTTACGGACACACACACACATACGCAAATACATACGCACACACGCACACACACACACGCACGTACACAGCCATGACCTGAAATACGTTCGATTCGAGTTTAGGGATGCTTGAAACGTGCAGTTCCTTCAAAAACTCGATTTCGAATTTTTGAGACTGTCATAATATTTTCCTTACTGTTATTAGAGAAGTTACTGTTAATAATAAGATTACAAACATTTTTGCTTTACATCAGGAAATAAAAATTGTGCATATATTTTGCTAAGATTTTGTGTTAAAATAATTATTTTTCATAAAACTTTTAACAATAGGCAAGTAACGTTTTAGTGGTAAATGATATATGATTTAGTGGTAAATGATAAATGATTCATACATTTATGTGAGGCAATTAAGAATATATTTTAACTTGTTGGGTATTTTTGTTATCAAATATTTTATCTGGCAACCCTACGCGTAGCTGATGGGAGGGCTGCCAATGTTCATTAATATCAACTGAATGTATTACCGATACGAAAATTTCATCTTTTTTTTAACGCAATTTCTCTTCCCAATTATAATTCTCTCAGATTAAAGTATCACGTATGTTTAAGTATCGCGTATTTATGTATAACATCAAGTTAAATGTTCAAAATACTTTATTATTTTATAAATACATCACACTAAACACTTGATAATTTAAATATTGTACTCAGTAACAAAAAACATGATGCGTTGTACTTTTCATAAGCTTTTGAAAATTCTTGCTGAGCTCCTAACACGGGTTCGCGGAGCCCTTGGGTTCCATAGAAATCTGGTTAGAAAAACTACATTAGGGAAAAACACAGCATATGTTTTTTTCCATCTATCTCGATTTCTTGCCTAGTCCATTATCCCAATTTCTTAAATTCTCCACTAATTAACTACGATCACTTTTACTCAATCGCGTATGGCCACTTAGACTTAAAATGTAATTTCCTTGCAAAGTTATTCAGCTGACTCTTTATCGTTGCATGATAAAAATTCAGCAATTATTATACAACTCACCTTACAATCATTTGAGTTGTTTAGCGAAACTCTTGTGAATGCTTGAAACGTGCTCTACCGTCGAAAACTCGCATTCGCATTTTCGCCCCCGTCACAATACTTTCCTTATACATAGTATTATGTATATAAGGAAAGTAAAATCTCTTTGGCAGATGATAATTATCTGAATTAACGACAATAATTAACCTAAATTATCAACAGAGTAGCTGAAAAAAGAAGTCAGGGTTTCCGGTTAGGACAAGAAGATTATATTCACCCTTTTCAACTGAATATATTCAGCTGTATATATTTTCAACTGTTCTAATTTTTTTTCTGAAATTATATGAGTTACTATAATTAATTCCAGATTACTTTCGACTTTTTATATTATACGTTATATTTTGAAAAATATTACTTAGTACTAAGAGAATTTAACGTATTTGCAAAAGATGAAATAAATACAACATTAAATGCCTCTTTCCCTCCTGATATACGAGTGTACTGCAAAAATGTCAAATCCTCTAAAATACAATATTTTTTTCCTCCATAAACTTACCCTAAAATCATATCAGAAATACATTTTTAACAGGGCAGCAGGTGACGGTAACAACTTTGATTTCACTCAAGTTGTTTTTATGCCGGTTTTATATTCTATTCGATCGACAACCAAATTTACATTTCAGCACGTAAGTCGAAAACATCTGATATTGCTCCGAAGTTCTTTTTTTTTTTTTTTAGAACCCCAACATCGAAAGCATTTACCTTAGAATATTTGCATATTCTAAAATTCTGGATTTCTTCTATACGCATGCCATATTCTAACTCTTTATGATAGAATTGCACATTTTAAGCACATATTCTGGCAAATAGAATGCATTGATGGGGCCTGTAGAGAAATAAGAGCCGCAGTTACGAAATTTAAAAAAAAATGGCCGAAAAATGTCGCAACAAATTTGAAATCTGATTTTATGCATGGGTGTTTTTGCGTATGCTAATATATCACATTTATTCATTGGAATATGCAGAAAGATATGTAATGGAAGATATTTTCTCCTAAATTTCTCCGATTTCGAAATGTATTTCGTGAGATTATTGATGAAATATGTTTTTCTAAGGATAATGTGACATGCGGGTTCAAAGGCGTTTAGTTTAAATAATAATATTCGAAATTTTAAATTTAATACGGGTGTTTAGATTGAGAAAATATGAAACGTTAACACAGATATTTAAGAAAGTATGGAAAATGGTATTTGGAATTATATATATATATATATACATATATATATATATATATATATATATATATATATATATATATATATATATATGTATATATTTGTTTACTGATTTCTACTCCTGTACTTTCGTATTTGTTATTTTAATTTATATATATATATATATATATATATATATTTATATATATATAATTGAAATCAAACAAAAGGATCAAGTTCAAGGGAGGGGAAACCAAATAAAATGCATACAATGGCAGATGAGGATTGCGACTCCTCAATCCCGTTTAAAGCTGCTTTTCCAGCCCGGGCAAACGCTCACACAACGCATTGCAAAGGTTGATCCCCCATACGTGCCTAGTCAGAAGCACTCGAACACGGAGAAACAGACCACCGAGAATGGAAGTCAAAAAACGTACAAATGAAGAAACACTAAATCTCCTATTATATAAGTAACGATGCGCATGTGCAAGTCTATATATATATGCGAATTATATTGTAAAAATATGCATTCAGCTTGCCTGTAGAAATCAGAAAGCCAGCTAGCTGCCTAATAGAAAGTTTGGAGATTTTTCTTATTATTTAAAGAATTTCACATAAGAACTTTCTTTTGTCGGTTAAGTTAGTTTTCAAATTGGAACAAGGTTTTGGAGCAATATTTTTGCGATATACATTAAAAAATTCGAAACCATATGTTGGAAGAATATTTTGGCAGTCTTTTGCTCTTTTTATGGACATGAGATCGACCTTTGCCGCGTGCTGTAGTTTGCAGAGTACACTTTGGCGATAGGAACTTGCAATTTCATCCCAATGATGTGGGACAGCAAAGTGGCTAGATCGCGGGGATTGCACTCAGATGACCCGAATTCGATTCCCGGTTCTGCCTAAATGTCCGTCTGTTCATATAGAGTACGTGCATGTTAAATATCTGGGTCCGTAAGTACTTCCCAGAGATTGATGATAAAGGAAGGAGAGTGCAGTACCTGTGGATGCTGTCCCCACTGGTTTCCGGTTGAAATTGGATGTGCCTTCACTGCCGTTCAAACTGTGATACCTCACACCTTCGTGTAGGTCGGACAGTCTGGATCGAAGAAGAAGAATTCCATCCCAGTAGCTCAACGGTAGAGCACCGGCTGGCCATACGATAATCCGTGGTTTCATTTCTGGTAGAGTCAACAAGGTTTTTTACGAGTTTAACGTGATGTCTTAACATGTATGTTAAATTTGGTATTTTTATTTCAATCATTTCGCATCAATTATTTTTTTCTTCATATTCGCGTCATTTATACTGCACCAAGTCCCAGTATCCTTTTCTGCTAAATATGCTTCCGATAAAGAAAAATAATGTCAAACAATGTTCAAATAGAATCTCAAGATTTTACCAGAATTCACAGAAATTCCATGACAGCGAAATTTAGATACCAAGAAAGAGGAAGGCTCTGCTGCCTTTGAAGGTCCTGACATCCTCACATCAGATTTTTTTCACAGAAAATTATCATAGCAACTTTTTATCCAATGAGTATCCGTAAAATGACATGACACTTTGACATGGAGGGCGCTATGAGTTGCAGCAAGTGTCACATATCTGCGGAAAAAAAGAGTTGCATTTTGAACCCTGTGTGACACTTCTGCGTATTTTCTGCACCGTTCAGAACTGTCCAAGTTGTAACTCTACAAAGAGATACAGAATGAAAAACTGCTACACTCATATAATTGGAATTAGAAAAAGTCTTATGCATCCAACACATGAATTTCTCTACAGATTTTAATATATCGATTTTGTCGAAATCGAAAATGTAAATTAGAGTTTTCTTATAATTAAGTCTCTCTAAAAATCACTAAGCTTATCTTTACTAGCGATTGAAATAAATATATTAAATTTCATATAATTCGCTTGCTTATTTCTAGAGATATATCGCAATGCCTGTGGAAAAATTATATATTGAGATTGTCTCTTTATAACCATTTATAATAAAAGTACTTTCGAAACATTCAATCATTTAAAAATAGATAAAACTTTTTATTTTTTTTCTTTATTTTAAATCACAAACGTGAAATATCGCAAAAACGGCATAAGTTATCGTTCTATAAAATATGTTATTTACAATATTGAAATATGTACCTCATCTATATCAATAACTAATTAAATATTTAATTCGAGATTTTTACTGATTATACAACGCGGGAGGTTTTAAATATAAAAATCTGATATGGACAGCACATGGCTTTCCCTGCAGACTTATATCCACGTTCTCTTTATTTTAATTAAATTTAATTCACTTTTAATTCAATTTTCATTCTCATTTGATAACTAGACTTATTTTCAAAGGTGGCGTAGAGAAAATACGAAAAAACTAAAATATCTGGAAAACGGCTAGTCCTAGTGTAATGGGGTTGGTCTTATTCTTTTTTGTCGTCAAAAATTACGTATAAAACAAGCATTTAATGCATATATTTGAGAATACGTAGATTTTTATTTTATATTTTAGCGATTTTTGAGGGCCATTTTGCAAAAAAAGGCAGGTTATTTTTTTTAATCATACCAAAATCTAATCAGCACCAGAGTGACCCACAAGTGACTTATCTACAGAATTTTGGGAAATTCGGTCCATTAGTTTTTAGATAGAGTGGATACAAACTTTTATGGGACATTTCGCAAAAAAAGGCGGGTTTTTTTTATCCCGATTCGTACCCAAAACTAATCAATCCGAAATTCGCCCACAACTAACTTACCTTCCAAATTTTATGAAATTCGGTCCATTAGTTTCTTAGTTAGAGTGGAAACAAAATCTGCACAGACAGACAGACACACAGACAGACATACAGACAGACAGACACACAGGCACACACACAGACGTCAGGCTAAAAATAGTTTTTTCGTATTCTAGAGGTCTCGAAACGTGCAGATCCGTCGAAAACTCGAGTTGCGATTTTCGGCATGATTCCAATACTTTCCCTATACATTACCATGTATTGCAGGGAAAGTAAAAATAAACAAAACGAAACTATACGGTTATCAAGAAAACAGACATTTAGCTTGTAAAGGTTCTAACAATCGTGGTTATGAGAAATTAGTTTTCGCAATCACTTTTTTTAATTGTTTATAAGAATCAACAAAAAAATGTATAAATTATCCTCGGACATTTTTATGACGTTTATATTCGTTACCAATTATAGAAAAGTTGAATGTCGGCTCGACCAATAAGATCTTTGCTTTGCAAGCAAAGTGAATTTTTTTTAATATTTAAATTACGAAAGTCTAAAGCAAAATTATATGCTCGTCTTGCACATATACAGGCTTATATTAGTGTGTATGTAGAATTTCAGAACTGCACATTTCGCCAACTGCACTGTATCAAATATCTGTTGTATCAAAAATTTGTAAAGGTTTTTAATAGATCGAGATAACTTGGGTACAAAATTTGATTAAAAAACTTACACTCCAAATATTTTATTTTCCTTACAATACATGGCAATGTATAGGGAAAGTAATGGAATCATGTCGAAAGTCGCAACTCAAGTTTTTGACGGATCTATATGTTTAGAGCCTACTAGAAACAAAAACATCGATTTTTAGCCTGGAGTCTACGTATCTGCCTGTCAATCTGTCTGTGCAATGTATGTATACCCTGTAGTTGAAATATGTATACAATTCTTCAAAATATTTAGTAGATAACTCACTTATGGGTTATCTACTAAACTACTAATCTAATCAGCACCCTAGTGGTGATTAGATTTTTGTACTATTTACAAAAAAGAAGAAATGTTTTTTTTAGTTTTTGCGAAATGATTTGCAAAAATTGTATATATCCACTCTAGTCGAATAACTAAGCTACTAAATTAAAAAAAAATTCATAAATAAGTAACTTATTAGTTGCCCTGGTGATGATTGAAATTTGGTATGATTTCGAATAATAAAAACCTGCCAACTTTGGCGAAATGGAACACAAAAATTGTCAAAATCTAAAATAAAAGACTGCGTCTGATCGGATGTATCAATTAAACACTTGTTTCATACCTAATATTTTAATATGAAAAGATTGTGACAAACCATATATATATATATATAATATACATATATGTACGGCCATAATGCCGATAAGAGAAGAGAACAGCACCAGCCCAAATTCGATGATTAGTCAGAGTTAAATTCCCTCTCAGGTCTGAGTATTTAACTGTAACTAACCCAAACACATGCCTGTTCCAGATAGAGCAATAGTACATTACTATAAATACTCCAACCCAGACTACAGGCATCAAAAAATGAAAATAGGATATATTAAGAAAATTTTTATCACCATGCGGTATGAACCCTTCTTCTTATTATTATATATATATATATGTATAGATATGTATATATATATATATATATATATATATATATATATACATATGTGCATATATATATATATATATATATATATATATATATATATTTATCCTACATTTTTGCTTCAGCGGTTTTGAAAATCATTAGTCGCCAAAAAAAACTGAACTTTGAATTTAAACAACAAATTCAGTGTAATTTCAAATAATTATCCGTGTTATTTTGTGCAATCAAACTCAATGTTATCAATTTTATATGAATTACGAAAGAAAGATAAAATGAATTTAAGTGTCTAGGGAAACCCATGTGCTGTCCACATTAGATTTTTTCTCAGCCTGATAGATATTGCGTCAGAATTCGAACTGAATACTATGAAATATGACTGTACTAGTACATCAAATTCAGGTTCACACTTAGATATTTTGTGCTTATGACATTAAAAAAAAAAAAATCACCTCACACAAAACACAACAGTATCATCAACCTAGATGACCGTATCTTTATGACGTAATCTAAAAGAGTGTGTCTTTACAATATAATAATTTCCCGGGCAACAGCCATAACATTAGGACAGAGAGAGCAAAACACATTTAAAAAGAGACCCCCTCTCAGAACGGTTCTAAGTGGAAACAAACTGAGACAGTCCCATAAATTCCCTACCTTCTAACTGCTCAACCCGGCACTTACATGCCTCATCCCTTCTTTAAGACAAAAACTTCATGTAGGGCGCCCAAGTGCTTTTACGTGGAAACACAGTGAAAAAGGGCTCCTCATAGATCAGAATTTATAGGTATCCTACACCGGTTTATTGCGGGATGGGGTCCTGTGGGGGTTTATGTGAAGGGCTCATAAAGACATATTAACCCGGCGTTGCTCGAGTCGTAGTGCAAGCGATAGAAGTGTAGTTATTGCAATTTTCTAGTATTTATGGGGGCTGGCGTAAGGCTGTTTCTCAAGCGGACAGTCCAGCCAAGAGGAGCTTCTGCGCGAAGAAAGGCTTTTAACTTTATTGCTTATTGTAAGGATGGCGGGATGAGGAGTTCTTCGTGGTTTCGTCACGTTTTTTTGCCGAAATGGCGACGATTTTTTTTCAGAGAATGAATGGAATGGAATTGAAAGGAGGGGTGAAGAACATATTTTGTCATATTTTTATATTATTTTTGGAGATTTTTGTTTCCGGAATTTAATTTCCGAGATGTGCTTGGCGTGCATATCTGGCGTGAATGAGGTTAGGAAAGTTCTATGAAAAGAGTTTTCTTTATTGCGCACTTCAGTATTGGCGCGGAGAGTGGAAGAAATATAAATATTTTGCTTTCAAATTCTGTAAAATATTCTGAGTTTATTTCGAATAATGTGCTTTACAAAGAGGAATTGATATATGTAACGCCATAAAATTGTATGATCTGTGCTAAATTTAAGAACAAAACAAAATGCTATAAAATTTTAAAATATAATATCAAATCGAATTGTGATAATAATTTCTTTTATTAGTAGACTAGGTCCATACCCGTTCTTTAAGACTCAAATAAACTTATTTCCAAACTTGCGGTAAAGTTTTAGTACTAGTAATAAATAAATGCAGTTTTTTTTTTAATTTTTAATAATAATTCTCACAAAAAAGAAATAAATGTATTTCACCTTGTTCAGATTAGTAAGTGGACAGATAGAAGCACAGATTTTCATTTTATTTATATAGATAAAAATAATTTTACACTTTAAAAAAATAGCATCTCTATAAACTACGCTTCTGGTCTTATTTTTAGTGACAGGCATAAAGAAATCCTCCATTTATGACCAATGAAAGTAAAATGTATCTTTTTATTCCGCTAGTCTATAAAGCTTCCATAAATTTAGAGGTAGAGACACAAACAATGATCGGGTCACGTTATCGGTATTTGAATTGAATTGCGCAGAGCACAAAGGAAAGATTAGCACGTTTGTCTGGAGACTGCTGTAAAGATGGTGTCATGCTTAAAGTGAGAAAATAGTCAAAAGAGAATGCAGACAGACAATAAAAAGACAGACTGTACCCTAAGTTTTAAGGGAAAACATACCAAAATGTCATGAAATTCGGCATAGCCATCACTACGCAATGATGACACAAACAGAAATGCGACTTGCTAAAGTCGTGTAAAATAAAAAGTATATATATATATATATATATGTGTGTGTGTGTGTGTGTGTGTATTTAGCGTTTCATGTGATAAAATTTATATGTAAAATTTTATATTATTATAAAACATAATATTTTAAAATCCTTTAAAAATATTAATTATCTTATAAAAGTAAAACTTACAAAATTTATACTTTCCTTATATACATAGTATAATGTACAGGAAAAGTATTGTGACGTGGTCAAAAGTTCAAATTCGAGTTTTCGATGGAAGAGCAAGTTTCAAGCCTCCCTGAACTCGAATCCATCGTTTTTGAGGTGATGTCTCTCCCCCCTCTCTCTCTGTCGCTCTCTCGCTCTGTGTGTGTGTGTGGGGGGGCGTGTATGTGCGTATATGTGCGTGTGTGTATGTGCGTGTGAGCGTGCGTGTGTGTGTGTGCGTGCGTGTGTGTGTGTGCGCGAGAGCGTGTGTGTGTGTGTGTGTCCGCGAGCTTTTGAAAGCAGCATCTCACGAACGAATGAACCGTTTGTAATGATTTATTTTTAAATAATACAATCTATGAATACTGGAAGTCTATTGACTATAAACACAATCAAATGTTCGAAAGACCCCAAATTATCGAATAAAATTGGAAAAAAACAAATTTCTAGAACTTATCAAATGTCGACAAGTTGGCGAAATTTCGAAAAATATGTTGCAAAACGTCAAGCAACCCAGAACTTCATTAACAATGATTATAACAATGGTTTTATGTTACGTATTCGTAACAATATATTGTCACTTCCGGTACATACTTCTGTTTTATCAGTGTCATATTTTTTTCATTATTTGCTCTGTACTTCACTCTCTCCAATGTTTCATATAAAGAATTTCAAGCAAATTTTATAAGAGTGTTAATTTAATATAAATTAATTTAATTTAAATTAATGTAAATTAATTTAATACAAAAATTAAAGCAATTTAAGTAATTTAAATAATTAAAATTAATGTATACAAATTAATTTAATTAATTTAGATTAAGTTAATTAAATAAAATATGAAATAAATTATATAATATTAATTTTATCTGAGTGTTAATTTCCCTGTCTTTGACAAGCTAAATTATAATCAAATATCAAGGTATTCAATAAAGAGACCAAAATATTCGCTACACGAATCTCTATTGCCATTCCCAAATATCATAATTTAATTTTTTCTCTCATAATATGATCTGCAATCTACTAAAGAACCCAGTTACGCTAAAACGTTATGTTTCGATGTAAGTATGTATCCCAAGGGAATGTTTTGTTGGAAAGTATCCAAGCAGATATATTCGTCCTTTCCAATTCTCCAGAGAAAAAAGAATCATGTCATTCTTAAAATTACACAAATTTTTTGTGGTTTTGTTTGAACAGATAGCGCTTCAAATTTATTATTCGACTCATAGAAGTAATTATTTGGGTAAGATATATTTGAAGAAAAATACGTAATTGGTTCTTTATTTTACATTGTTATTTTCATTATCACAAGTAGCAAAGAGATAGATTTGTCTAAATGCCAAAAATGTAGCCGTCCTGTGTTGATGTCTTTACGCATTTTTGCCATTCCTGAATATAAATCGACTATTTTTATTTTTCCTACATACATAGTATAATATATGAAGAAGGTAATGTGACGGGTTCGAGAATTCGAATTTCGACTGAAGAGCACTTTTCAAGCGTTCTCGAACGCGAATCGAAAATTTTTGAAGTGATGTCTGTATATGCGTATGTATGTGTGTGTGGTATACAAGAGTATGCATCCGTAAGTCTGTGGATGCGATATCTCCCGCACGAATGGAGCGTTTCAAACGTAATTTGGTACGATTATGACAATCAGTAGATACTCGGACCCTACTGATTTCAAACGTAATCGAATGTTTGGAAAACGAATTTTAATTTCCGAATAAAATTTTGAAAAACATTAAACAGCAAAACCCTCAATACACAATTATTTCATACTTAATTCTTCGTTTGAGAACGAATGATACACATAATGCTAGTATGAACCATTCTCGCTTCGAGGTATTACACTTTTTCAAATAAACTTTTCAAGAAAATTACATACAAGTAGATAAGTAGCAAGTTGATTCAAATATGTTCACTTTTCATGTATGCGACAAATCTATAAATAGAGCATTCTAGTTCGTTGCAGTTAGAAAATAAGTTACTTTTCATAATAGGATGTTCGGTAGCTCTCCCCCCCCCCCCTCAATTTTTGAATGAATTTTTTAACAATCACGATGTGGGATTTTTTAGGGATCATTTAAGGAAATGAGGAAATTTTTACATAGATTTATCGAAAACATACACAAAATGACAAGAAATACGTATAAGGATAAAAAATTAAGTAAATTAAGAAAGTAGTGAGTATTATTAAATATGTTCTATTTTCATTTTCTATATTGTGCAACAAATCTGTTATCATCATTCTCGAGAATTTTGTTTGTTCCATTCACGAAAGAAGATACTTTGTGTTATAGTTTTACATTTCGATGTTAGAGTTAGTCAATTGTCATTTATTTAACCGGATATTAATTAATGTCCATTGCGTTTTCATGATAGTTTTCCACTGGGTATGCATAAGTAATTCTATTTAGGAAAATCACTTACCAAAAGCGCTCAATTTTAATTTACTGGGTGTTAATTTGATGTCAAAAGCATTGTTCTGTGGATTTTGTACAACCGTTCTTTTTGTTGTGAATGAAATACGGTGATTGCATTATGCAGGGAAACTCCTATGCTGCCTATATCATTTATTTTATTATGGCTAGTTTCTTCATTTCAAAATGCACCTAATTGCAAAATAAAAAGTTGATTATTTAGAAGCGAAAAATTTTACGTAATTTTGAGTAAATATTTCTTCCACTGGGTATGCATAAGTAATTCTATTTAGAAAAATCACTTACCAAAAGCGCTCAATTTTAATTTACTGGGTGTTAATTTGATGTCAAACGCATTGTTCTGTGGATTTTGTACAACCGTTCTTTTTGTTGTGAATGAAATACGGTGATTGTATTATGCAGGGAAACTCCTATGCTGCCTATATCATTTATTTTATTATGGCTAGATTCTTCATTTCAAAATGCACCTAATTACAAAATAAAAAAATTGATTATTTAGAAACGAAAAATTGGACGTAATTTTGAGTAAATATTTATTCAACGATTAAACAAAATTTAATGGATGAAATTTACGCCAGTAGAAAAAAAAAATCTGTAAGTCTGTAGTGAAAGTCGTGCTGCCCACACAATTTTTTTACTTGCTTAGTATACGGTTTAAATAGATATCGATCAAGTCAGCTGCTGTTTTGGACAACGGACTCTTTTGAGCCTGATAACAAACGAGCGAAGATTTCGGAAGACGAAGAGATATGGCACCCTTGGGGCCCACATACCCCTACTCGGCCATAACTCTGGGATCTGCGTCACAAATTGATTCTCGGGGACTTCACAGACACCGAAACCATATGTTCTAAGGATATCACATAAAGAAGTCGAACAATTATATGAAGAGAAGTTGTCGAAATTACTCGGCCCAAAGAAACTTGTTTAATGACGTACATATTACAGCAAAATAATTTCTTAATAAAATATTTTTTAAATGAGTTATCCTAGACCACCGCAATAAGCATTGTATGTAATCGATTTAATATATATATATATATATATATATATATATATATATATATATATATATATATATATATATATATATATATATATATATATACATATATATATATATATATACATATATATATGTATATATACACACATATATATACATATATATATGTATATATATATATATATATATATATATATATATATATATATATATATATATATATATATATATATATATATATATAATATAAAACCTGAAAAATTGCTACAATTTTTGTTGAATTGATTAAAAAGCTAAAAGCAATAAATAATTTATAATACAACTTGTAAAGCGCTATGCTGCTATTTTACATGTGTATACCTATATAAATTCCCAAAAAGGACAAGTAACAATGTACTCGTAAATTTCCAGAAGAGTGACAAAAGTAACGGCCGGGGGGAGTTGCGACCCCCAACACTCCGGTTAAAGCTTTTTTCCGCCATGGCAAACGCTCCCGGTAGCCGATACTCCCTACCCTAAATACTTCATGACTCTTATAAAACCGTAAAAATTACATACAAACATATACACTTTCAATATTATGTAAATCTTAAGCTTACTACTCTACGCTAAATCAAACCAAAAAGCACTCTATAAATTTTTTTAAAAATTAATTTAAAATACTAATGTATGAAATTACTTCACTCGTGCCTATTTAATACTTTAAAATCAATATATTCATGACTAATTAAATCCAAGTCTGAGTGGTTATTTTAAAAAATGGATACAAGACATATTAGCTACATTATCGCCATATAAATACTGATGTCTTTTCTTCACTCGTGGTTATTTAATCCTTTCAAAACTATATATTCAAAACTAATGTTTGAAACCCAAGTCAGAGTGGTTGTTTAATTAAATTGGATACAAAACCTATTGGCAACATTTTCGCCATATAAATACTAATGCATGAAATTACTTTACTCGTGGTTATTTCAAAATTTTAAAATCAATATATTCAAGACTAATAAAATCCAAGTCAGAGTGGTTAATTTTAAAAAATGGATACAAGTCCTATTGGCAACATTATCGCCATATAAATACTAATGTATGAAATTACTTCTCACGTGGTTATTTAATATATATATATATATATATATATATATATATATATATATATATATATATATATATATAAATATACATATATATATATATATATATATATATATATATATATATATATATATATATATATATATATATATATATATATATATATATATATATAAAAATAAATTATTAAATCCAAAGTTAGATTGTATGTAGTAACTCATAATACACTATTCCAAAATTTTCTACAAATACAAAGAAATTAAGACAAAAAGAGGAAATAATAAAGCATAATGCAAGTCATAAGGACAAAGACATTCAACAAATTTCAAAAATGAGGAATGCAAATAAGAAAACAAAAAAATCAAGCAAAAAAGCTTGCACATGGAGGAGATTTAGGCTTACGAGATTAGGCTTACGAAAAGTTCATTTCGAAAAAATTCTCATCGGGTCCATATATCTTTTCGAAATGAACACAAAAATGCTTGTTTCTGAAACACAAGATAGATTTTATCTATAAACTTGTGTTATATGGACGACAAGCATAAAGATTGGAACAATAAAGGAAACATAAATACCTGAAAACGCACCTCATCAGCGCAACCATGACGAGCAAAATATGACTGGATCATCGTTGCCATATGCCAAAATGAAAAGATGTGATTTGCTGTTGCCAAAGAGAGTAATAAAAACAGTACTGCGCAAAAGCAATAAAATGAGTTATTCAACTGTTAAAGCTTCGAGATAAAAAGATGAAAATATAATTGCAGGAGAATGAAGAAGTACGGCTAAAATAAGATAATAAGGGGAGAATATGAGAATTTTAGGCTAATCGAAACTTATTAACTATACTATTGACTAAATATGCAGGATATTGATACATTTTACTGGTAATTTTGAGGTTATTAATGTGCAAAGCATGAAATTTTTTATCTGATAATCTATAAATTCTAAAAAGTTGATTAAGTATAATATTTCTAAACAATTGAATCGAGTTGCAGGAATTAAAAGGTAATAATTTATTAATATTAAATTTAAAAAAATCTTTTTTATCATATAATTTAGTAACTATCCCATGAGCAGGTTCTATAATTAGATTTAAATCCAAATAATAAACATTATTACTAATAGAAGTTTCATTAGGTATTAATTCCAAATTATCCGGATAGAAATCTATATCTATGACATAGTTATCAGTAAATACAAGACAAATCAGATCATCTACATATCTATAAATTATGTATATTTATATATATATGTATATTATATATATATAAATATACATATGTATATGTACATATATGTACATATACATAATATGTATAATATGTATATGTACATATCTATATATATATGTATATTTATATAAGGATATAAACAAGAAGAAAAAATAAGCGAGAACAGGAGTGACCATATGATTTGCATAGAATGGCTGGGGTGGATTGCGACACCCCTTTCCCGCTTAAAGCAGCTTTTACGACCCGGGCAACGCTCACGGCACCAATGTAACTCAATGGTCAATCTCCCACATGTGCAAAGACAGAAGCACCCGAACGGACAAAAGAGCAAAGATGGAACCAAGCATGGAAGAGATACACCTTACTATCCAGCATGAAAACACAACATTTTATAAGGGAAAGTCGCACATGCGCGAAAAGACTTCAAGATGATAGGATCGCAGATATGAGAATATATATGATTAAGAATTCTCATTTAGAATCAAACAATGTACAATTTCTTTCTTTGAAAAAGGAATAGTAATAATGTTGTAAAAAATATCTAGGGTAATTTCTTTTTAATGCATCATTTATTATTTTATTACATTCATGAATGCAGTCTTTTTTAAAAGTACTGTAGTTTCTGTTTCTTCTGAAGTACCCGATAATAATATTTCTGAATATATTTTTAGTGAGGTTTGAATTCCAATTAATAATATTATTAATTTTGATATTGTATGAATTTCTCTTGTCGTGTATGGTTGTATAAATTCCATACTGTTGGTGCTTTCTTATTGACAAATCCAGGAAGTCTGTCGATCCATCCTCATTGATCGGGTTTTCAATTAAGTCCAATTCCCTTGGGTAGAATGCAAAATCTATGTCAGGGGTGTTTGCATAACCCCCTAATATCACGTCGTCAACATAACGGAAATAAGGTATTTCCGATAATAGATGGGTTCCTCTTTCATATTTGGATAGATAAATATCCGCCGATATTGATGAGCATGCACCACCCATGGGTATGCCTTTGACCTGTTTGTAGAAATGCATACCGTCATATAGTATGTTTTCATTTAAAACCAACTCAATCAAATCCAAATATCTTCTGAGAGTTATATATGGTTTTAAATTATACTCTTCATGTAATTCTTTCAAGATCATTTGTAGGTTTGTTAAATCGATGTTATTAAACAGATCCCTGAAATCGTAGCTTCTGAAGTTTAAATCTTTATGGCAAAATTTCAGTCGGTCTATCAATTCTTGTCCGTTTTTTAACATTATGGAGTTTTGCTTCTTAATATCAGTCATAACATATTGGAGTAATTTCAGAAGTTTTTTATTTGCATGTTCCAGGTATGATCCGCATCCCACTGTTACAGTACGGAACTTGACTGGCTTTTTGTGTAACTTGGGAATGAGGATCAAGTATGGAAATTTTACTGATTTAATATCCATACCAATTCTTTTATACAGTGCTTTTATTCTATTAGTGATGATTGATTCGTTGCTAGGAATTAATGTATACATGGCACAATCCTTATAGCATTGTGTTAAAGTATCGACATAGAATTTTTTACACGTGAATGCAAAATTCGATACGATTTTGTCGGTGTATGTCAATACGAATTCTTCATTAAAATGTTTGATTGAAAACGGAAATTGAGAACTCCCAGAATCCTTGTTTCTTCTCGGGTAGAATTGGCAAAAAGCACTGTAAAAGGCATATTTCCATGCGTTAAAAGTTTGTACAGGTATACTGTGTTTGACAGCCATCTTGTATATGAAGGTTTCCAGATCGTAATTAAATTCATTATAAATATCATTATATTCTTGTATTCGGTACTTAGTACCAAGTTGTAATAAGTTTTTGAGTTTATTATCTTTTATAAAATCTAAGTTTCCAGTAATTATATGCTTGTGGTAGGGATCACAATGTATATTTTTATGACATTGACAGGATTCAATATTAAATGAAGACACGGTTTTACATAATTTATTGTAGTTGAATAATCTTCTTCCGTTGGTTCTTACAAAGCGATAGGATATCTTAATATTTAGATTAGGCAAAGGAAGACGTTCTTCTATATTATGTAATATTTGGTTGAATGGAATATTTTCGAACATTTTATTCTTAAATGTTGTGATAAAAAATTCTTTTGATTTGTTAATTTGATATTTTGGTTCAAGTGCTACATTATATTTTGCGGCTCTGAGTTTAATTAAATCCAGAATGATGTCTATATTAGTGTTTGTATCTTCTGTATTGCAGTTATTTTCACTTAAATTGAAATTTATAATAAAATTCCATATACGTTGTAAGTATTTGATTTTGATACTGTTGGCTATATTCTTGATCCATCCGAATTTCACCGTTATTTCTGTCTTTATGAAGTCTGAGATTTTTTCTTCTGTTTTGATATAATTAAATTGTTGCTTTTTATTTCCTCTTTGGTGTCTATAAGTTTTCTTAGGTATTGAATTTTCTAAGAGAGGGTATGCTTTACTATTCCTGCATCTTTCTTTATTGCAATTTTCCTTGAATAATAAAGTATTCAGACCATATGGATATGCAGAATTATATTGCTTTATATGGGTGTTTTCCCACCACAAGCGTTCAGAAAGGTCTGGTACTATATCAATAATAGTTACCATAATATTGCTGAAGGGGTGTACTTGAAAATGTCGTACTTCTAAGTTATTATTGGTGGATAGCTGTTGGATTTTGCCCACTTGACTTCGGTGCAGATTTATACGGATATTCAGGGAATTCTGCGTCTGTCCTATATATTTCGCCTGACAGGCAAGGCATGATATGCAATATACCACATTAAAAGTTTTGCAAAAGATTTTTATATTGTCCTTTTTTGTAGAAATTTGGTGTGGATTGGCTACGGGACAAAGCTTACATCGCTTAGAATTGCATTTCTTGAACTTGAAGCTCTTCATATGGTGGTAGTGTTGATAAAAGTCGTTAAAAAAAGATGATCTATTATAGATCGCGTCATTTATTACAAAAGAATTTACATTTTTTATGTTTGTCACAGCTTTATCATGGACAATTGTACAAGGCTTATAAACACTGCTCATCACTTGCTTCAATATAAAGATTAGGGTAACTGTATTTCGATAACACATATACCCTGATAATGTGTCACCGGGCATATATTCAGCATGGAATAAGTATACCTGTACAAACTTTTAACGCATGGAAATATGCCTTTTACAGTGCTTTTTGCCAATTCTACCCGAGAAGAAACAAGGATTCTGGGAGTTCTCAATTTCCGTTTTCAATCAAACATTTTAATGAAGAATTCGTATTGACATACACCGACAAAATCGTATCGAATTTTGCATTCACGTGTAAAAAATTCTATGTCGATACTTTAACACAATGCTATAAGGATTGTGCCATGTATACATTAATTCCTAGCAACGAATCAATCATCACTAATAGAATAAAAGCACTGTATAAAAGAATTGGTATGGATATTAAATCAGTAAAATTTCCATACTTGATCCTCATTCCCAAGTTACACAAAAAGCCAGTCAAGTTCCGTACTGTAACAGTGGGATGCGGATCATACCTGGAACATGCAAATAAAAAACTTCTGAAATTACTCCAATATGTTATGACTGATATTAAGAAGCAAAACTCCATAATGTTAAAAAACGGACAAGAATTGATAGACCGACTGAAATTTTGCCATAAAGATTTAAACTTCAGAAGCTACGATTTCAGGGATCTGTTTAATAACATCGATTTAACAAACCTACAAATGATCTTGAAAGAATTACATGAAGAGTATAATTTAAAACCATATATAACTCTCAGAAGATATTTGGATTTGATTGAGTTGGTTTTAAATGAAAACATACTATATGACGGTATGCATTTCTACAAACAGGTCAAAGGCATACCCATGGGTGGTGCATGCTCATCAATATTGGCGGATATTTATCTATCCAAATATGAAAGAGGAACCCATCTATTATCGGAAATACCTTATTTCCGTTATGTTGACGACGTGATATTAGGGGGTTATGCAAACACCCCTGACATAGATTTTGCATTCTACCCAAGGGAATTGGACTTAATTGAAAACCCGATCAATGAGGATGGATCGACAGACTTCCTGGATTTGTCAATAAGAAAGCACCAACAGTATGGAATTTATACAACCATACACGACAAGAGAAATTCATACAATATCAAAATTAATAATATTATTAATTGGAATTCAAACCTCACTAAAAATATATTCAGAAATATTATTATCGGGTACTTCAGAAGAAACAGAAACTACAGTACTTTTAAAAAAGACTGCATTCATGAATGTAATAAAATAATAAATGATGCATTAAAAAGAAATTACCCTAGATATTTTTTACAACATTATTACTATTCCTTTTTCAAAGAAAGAAATTGTACATTGTTTGATTCTAAATGAGAATTCTTAATCATATATATTCTCATATCTGCGATCCTATCATCTTGAAGTCTTTTCGCGCATGTGCGACTTTCCCTTATAAAATGTTGTGTTTTCATGCTGGATAGTAAGGTGTATCTCTTCCATGCTTGGTTCCATCTTTGCTCTTTTGTCCGTTCGGGTGCTTCTGTCTTTGCACATGTGGGAGATTGACCATTGAGTTACATTGGTGCCGTGAGCGTTGCCCGGGTCGTAAAAGCTGCTTTAAGCGGGAAAGGGGTGTCGCAATCCACCCCAGCCATTCTATGCAAATCATATGGTCACTCCTGTTCTCGCTTATTTTTTCTTCTTGTTTATATCCTTGTATTCCACTCTGGATACAGAGCTGCTAAGCGCCACATCCTCTGTAAGGTTTCTGTTTTCTCCTTTACTTAAATAGGAGTTCCGTTCGTGATATACTTATTTTTATATGTATGTATATTTATATATATATATATATATATATATATATATATATAAATATACATATATATATATATATATATATATATATATATATATATACATATATAGATATATATATATACATATATATATATATATATATATATATATATATATATATATATATTTATATATATATATATATATATAATACATATACATATATACATATATATATATATATATATATATATATATATGTATATATATATGTATATTTATATATATATATATATATATATATATATATATATATATATATATATATATATATATATATATCATCGTCATCAGACGAACAAACAAACGGACAAAAATACAGACATGCATTATGTTAGATCTATTTTTCCATTTACATTAAAAAGTGAAGATAGAAAGTTCTGAAGAAAACGATTCTTTCTAATAAAAAAGTAAAAATATCTGACAAAGAAAGTAAATATTATTCCTCTCTATTCCACCCAATATGTATTAAAACAACTTACCTCCCCATCTTGTTCCTTACATAAGAAATTAATTACTTTTATGGCAATATATTCTTTTCAACCTTCAACGTACTTTTCTGCGGGTTAAGCAGCCTAATTAATCACTTCAGTTATTAGCTTAGTTTAGCGTAGTCGATAAGAAATATTTTTTATCGCAAAGATTTTCGTGAATCTTGAAAATAATATTTAAGCATTTGTTTTACGAAATTTTATGTAATATGGTTATTATATCGATTCTATTATGATTGATCTGTTTCTCGTGGATATTGTGAAACATTCGCAGTAAAATATATTTTTGCGTATTAAGTTAGTTAATCTCTTTGCTCTCCATAAAGTACATGGCAATGTACATAGGCATAGTTGAAATGAGATTAAAAATTGTAATCCGAGTTTATGGTGAATTTACATGTTTCGGGTACATACAGGGTGTATCTGAATTCATCATCAATATTTGGTGGGGAGGTAAGGAATAAGATAAAAAGACTATTTCACATAGGAAAGCATAGGCGCAAACGAACGCATGACGGTGTAGAGGGCGCTTTGTGTCCACAACTCCCATTCACGCGCAAAGCTGTCTGACGTGTGGTTCCAGCATGACGGCGCTCCAGTACATTTCGCAAATGATGTGCGTGGTTACTTGACCAGAAAATTTGGAGCTCAATGGATTGGTCGCGGTGGACCAGTTTGTTGGCCACCACAGTCACCGGATTTATCTCCAATCGACTTCTTTGTGTGGAGTGCGATGAAAAACATGGTATACCAGACCCCTGTTGCCTGTGCTATGGACCTTGTAGCACTCATATCGGTTGCCGCCGCAAACATCCAGGAAATTTCGGGCATATTCCAGAAAGTTCGGTTGTCCATGCAACGTCGTTGTGAGGCATGTACTTTAGCAAATGGTCGGCATTTCGAGCACCTCTTGTAAGTTTGTACAAACGATGCACAAATAAAAGGTTTTTTTTCTTACTTTCTTGTTATGTTTTCTGTCCATCATTTAACCGGGCTCGTGTTGCCCTACTACATGACGTCTGCGGCCATGCTTTCCTATGTGAAATAGTCTTCTTTTCCTATTCCCTACCTCCCCACTAAATATTGATGATGATTTCAGATACACCCTGTAGTTCAAAATATGATTTTTTTTCTTTGCGTCACGTCTGTGCATGTGTCTGTTTGCGAAAAGTATATATTCAGCCTCATAAACTGTTTGAAAAAATTCCCAAAAAGACTGTTAATTACGTCACTTGTAGGTTACCGTAATAACGATTGACCATGGTACGATTCGGAAAACGAAACCGGCGTATTTTTTTTTTTTTTTTTGCAAAATGGCCCACAACAATCGCCAAAATCTGAAATAAAAATTCAGTATGATAAAACTTATTAATTAAATGTTTTACTCACAATTTGCGACGATGCGAGGAAGGAAAATCGTCATATTTCTCTGAGATAAACAGTTCTCGTGATATTTTAGTATTTTTTGTCATTTTTGCAACACCGCCTTTAACAATACATCCAGCTCCAAATAAAAACGGAAATTGGAGTAAAACTGAAAATTTAGTGTCATTACAAAAATTTTCTAATGTTACTGTGAGGAATAAAAATTCAAATTAAAGTAATATGAAGGAGTGAAAGAGAAAATAATTTTGAGTCTGTAGAGAAAAGTCCTGTACTTCTCACATGAAAATCTCGCATTGCGGATGCAGAAACATCGCAGATCATTAGTATTAAATCTGATAAGGCCAGAACCTGGCTTTCTGTCGTAGTCTCAAACTCGTGTATTCGCCATTTCTTCCATAATCCATTAAATTGTGTTTAATTGCACAAAATGATAGTGATTTGTATTTGAAATTAGATTCAATTTACAGTTTTAAAACATTTCTTTTTCGTCTTGTGACATATCGCATTAAGATGTCACCAGCTTGTGAAAATTACCCCAAAAAATTAAATATATCCGATTGGTCCTAGAAGTATGAGGTTGAACTTATTTGCTTTGTTATTAATAATTACATATGAAACAACCATTTAATTAATACATTTCAGAACATTTTGTCATTTATTTTTGAATTTGAGGATTTTTGAGAGTCGTTTCGAGAAAAAATACTAGTTTTATTTTTCCGAATCAAACCAAAACCTAATCAGTACTAGTGTAACGCTTAACTAACTTTTATACCAAATTCTGTAAAATTTCGTTAAACAGTTCTTGAGCTAGAATGGTAACAAAAATTGCACAGACACACAGAAATGTACAAACAAACACACACACAGAGAAGCACAGACACACACACAGAGAAAAACAGACACACACACACAGAGAAGCACAGACACACACACACAGAGAAGCACAAACACACACACACACCGAGACGAAAGGACACACACACACACACACACACAGAAGAACAAACACACACACACACACAGAGAGAGAAACACAGACACACACATACACAGACAAGCACAGACACACACACACACACAGACGAACGGACACACACATGCATAGGGAAACACAGACATACACACATACACAGAGAAGCACAGACACACACACACACACACACAGACGAACGGATACACACATACACACACAGAGAGAGAGACGAACGGACACACACATACACACACACACAAACACAAACACACACACACACGTACGCACGCACAGACGCACACACAGCCATGAAAGCGCACACACACATACATACACATACACATACGCATGCGCGCGCACGCACGCACAGATACATCCACAGAAATTCACAGGCACACACAGAGAGGTGCACAGACACACACAGAAACGCACAGAAAGAAATACACGCAGCCACCACGCTGAAAATAGGATTTTCACGTTCTAGAGCTCAAAGATTCCAAGACGTATAGATCCGTCATAACTCAAGTTCCAATTCTCGACATTATTCCAATACAGACATTACCTCCTAGACATTATCATATATTGTTGGAAAAGTATAAAAGTATTTTCAAGTAACATATTGATAAATTTTATTTATAAAATATCTTTTACGTTACTTTGCTATAGCATCTTTTGCTATATCAATTATCTAATAAAATCTTTGATGATAGCAAACACTATTTTGAGTGACATGCGAATTCCAGTGGAAAACTTAATTATTCAATAACTTAAACCATAAAGTTTCAAATTCAATTGAAATCCTAAACATTAGAGTTCTAAAAAACAATTAAAATTTTCTCTAAACTACGACATAAGAGAAAGTAAAAACATATTTAAACCAAACACTTCTTTCACTTTGCATTCTTGTCTCGTTCTTGGAACATCATGAACGTGTTCAATACACAAGAAAATAATTATTTTTACTATCGCAATATATTCTTTTTAACCTCCAGCTTATCTTTTCTGCGGGTTAAGCGGCCTAATTAATCACTTCAGTTATTAGCTTAGTTCAGCGGAGTCGATAAGACTTCTTTTTCTCCTACAAATGTTTTTGCAAATCTTAATATTATTTAAGTATTTGTGTGCCGTGTTTTCCAAAGTATTAAGTCACAGGCGTTTGAGCATTGTGCTGGGTTAGAATTGTTTCCATATGCGCTCTGCTGAGAATTTGATTGCTTTGAGTTATGTTTCGTTTCACTTTTCTTTTGAATCTTTTTTATGGTTTTATTTTTTTGTATATAGTGCACAGTTTATTTTTAAATTCCGATGATTATATATTTTCCGTTGATTGTATTCGATGATTATTTATTATATACCAAATAGATTATTTTACAGCATATGTCTTACTTTAATGATCACCAGAATTTGATAGGATTATAAAAATTAAAAGATTGAATAAAAAATCTGATTTGAGCAGCACCTGACTTTCTCCACAGATTAAAAATCATGTTCTCTTTATTTCTTTAATAATTTATTAAATTGAGTTTAATTGCACGAAATACAACACATAATTATTTCAAATTATACTGAATTTGCACTTTTAATTTTATTTTTGTTTTCACTTGCTAACTAACTGAAAGTATTTTCAAAAGCGGCGTAGTAAAAATGCAAAAAAAAAATAAAATAACTATAGAACGCATTCTGTTCATATAAAAAAAACATATAAAACAAGCATTCAAAGCTGTCAAATATTACATATAAAACAAGCATTTATTTGATACATTTGATCATACGTAGTCTTTTAATTTAGATTTTGACGATTTTTGCAGGCTATTTCGCAAAAAAAAAAAAAAAAAGACAGGTTCTTTTTCTCCGAATCTTACTAAAATCTAATCAGCACCAAAGTAACCTACAAGTGACTTACCTACCAAATTTTGTGAAATTTGGTCAATTACTGTTTTAGTTAGACTGGATACATACGATTTTTGCGGGTCATTTCGCAAATAAAGGCATAAGTTCTTTTATACCGAAACGTACCAGAATTTAATCAACATCAGGGTCACCCACAAGTGACTTATAAAATCTTATGAAATTTACTCAGTTGAAGTTAGAGTGGATACAAATATTGCACACACACACAAAGTGAGACACACACATACGTCGTGCAGAAAATGGTTTTTTCGTGTTCCACAGGTCTCAAAACGTGTAGATCCGCCGGAAACTCTAGTTGCAATTTTCGACATGATTCCAATATGTTCCCTATACATCACCATGTATTGTGGGGAAAGTAAAATTAAATGGTCAGACGATAATCAAAATTAAAGAAGCAATAATAAAAACTAAAATATTAAACGATCATCTTTTGTTTGAAGAATCATTCAACGAACTTTTGTTCTTGGCATGATAGCATGATAAATATCTTATGTTCTTGAAACCCAATTTGATTATATGTCTGATTATATCAGGGAATTAAAAAGAAATGTGTAATGTAATATATTCTTATTCAGGGATGCTCAAAGTATGTAATTCAATCAAAAGCTGAGATCCGAATTTCGGGCCTTATAACTGCACTTTTGTATCGCATAAACTATTTATTATATGTGCAAATAAAACTACGAATAAATAAAGTTGTTGCAACGCTCATAAGGCAGTATGAAATACTCTGAGCTGGAGACATTTTAGCTCAACGCCATGATATTTTGCCACCGGCCATAATTCTCGAAACTGTCAAGTTCATAATTTCGCTTTGATAGCTACATTAATGACCTTAGACGTCTAGATTCGTATCCTTTGCTCTTTTACTTCCGATTATTCAGCTTTCTAAGAATTATATACGAGTATGTATTGTATAAATATATGTACATTTTGTACTCTCCATGAGATGTCATGACCACAAACGGGTTACGAGATTCTCTGACGTTGTCTCCTCATACGTTTGTGACTCTATGAGGAATTGTATCTCACCACTCATTCCTTCCCTTCAACTTTGATTTTTCATGTCTTATATGCAACCCAGCAACAACTTCGTTCGGTTTCGACAAACTAGCTGGAAGGTGGAGTAGTATAGCAAACGCTCGATAAAACAATATTTGAGCTGGATATGTCTTTGTATTGGCCTTCCACGAATTGGTTTTGGGATCAAACATCAGCTCTGCCTATTTGACGATTTCGCTTTGATTGCTAAAGTGAAGTTAAAAATAACAACATTAGACTATAATCAACTTCATACGTTATTAAACAATCATTCTTTATGTATTCTTTTATTCAAATGCACGTCTAATTAAATTAATGTTTCAATTTTGAAGGAAAATACATTAGCAACTTTAATCACCATTTCATTGAAAACAATTTCCGTCTAGGCAGTTATTTCTAGTCAAACTTCAGCTCATTAGTTAAGGGAATTCAAGAATGGCTAATCAATAAAATTAATTTATTATGAAGCTAAATTAAGTTCGATTGTTTCAAATTTATTTACTCAATTGCTCAGATTTCTCTTCCTTCCTCTGAGTGGGTGGACATTTGACGATTTAATTTGCACTTGCTGTGAGAAGGTGCCTCAAAACCCGATATTTTTGGTAACGTTTCAAAGGGTATTTCTTTCAACGTAGAGAGGTATTTAGCATCTGAATCAACATTTTAATACAATAACAGTCAACATTTTAATACAATAACAGTCAACATTTTAATACAATTATAAAAATCTGATTTGGGCAGCACATGACTTTCCCTGCAGACTTATATCCACGTTTCCTTTACTTTAATTAAATTTAATTCACTTATAATTCAATTTTCGTTCTCATTTGGTAACTGGACCTATTTTCAAAGGTGACGTAAAGAAAATACAAAAATAACTAAAATATCTAAAGAACAGCTAGTCCTAGTGTAATGGGGTTGGTCTTATTCTTTTCATCGTAAAAAATTACGTATAAAACAAGAATTTAATGGATTTATTTGAGCGTATGTAGTTTTTTATTTAAGATTTCTACGATTTTGGCGGGCCATTTTGCAAATAAAAGGCAGGTTATTTTCTTCGAATCGTACTGAAATCTAATCAGCGCCAGGGTAGTCTACAAGGGACATATGTACCGAATTTTGAAAAATTCGGTTCATTAGTTTTTCAGCTAGAGTGAATCCAGGCTTTTGCTCCATTTCGCAAAAAAGGCTGGTTCTTTCATCTCGAATCGTACCCAAAACTAATCAGCACCAGACTCGCCCTCAAGTGACTTACCTACTAAATTTTATGAAATTCGGTCAATTAGTTTTTTAGTTAGAGTGCATACAAAATCTGCACAGACAGACACAATGACACACAGACGTCACGCTAAAAATGGGTTTTTCGTATTCTAGAGGTCTTGAAATGTATAGATCCGTCGAAAACTCGAGTTGCGATTTTCGACATGATTCCAATACTTTCCCTATACATTACCATGTATTGCAGGCGAAGTAAAAAATAACATGAACTTTTCCGGCAGAGCAAATTTGACAGTACAGACGAATACGAAAAACTGTAAGCCTCTTTTGAACATTGAACAATATAGTCCATCTTAATCTGATGTGGACAGCACACGACTGTTCCTACTGTCTCCAATTTATTATTTTCCGTGAAATTCATGGTAATGTATCGAGAAGGTATTGGATCCGTGTCGAAAATCGCAACTTAAGTTTTCGACAGATCTACACGCTTTGGGACTTTCTGAACATGAAAAACTATTTTTTTTAGTGTTACGCCTGTGTGTGTGCCTCTAAGTGCCTGTCTCTGTGTGTGTGCATCTACGTGTCAGTCTGTATGTATGTATCCACTCTAACTCAAAAACTAATGGACCGAATTTCATAAAATTTTATAGGTAAGTGACTTGTGGGTTACCCTGGTGCCGATTCCATTTTCGTACGATTCGGGATTGAAGAACCTGTCCTTTTTATTTTCCTTATATACATAATGTATAAGGAAAATATTGTGACGGGTCGAAAATTCGAATTCGAGTTTTCGACGGGAGAGCACGTTCCAAGCATCTCTGATCACGAATCGAACATTTTTGAAGTGATGTCTGTGTGTGTGTGTGTCAGTGAGTCTGTGGAGACGATATCTCACGAACGAATGGAGCGATTCGAATGAAATTTGGTACAAAAATCACAATCCATGAATACTGGAAGCCTATTGCTTTAAAACACAATCGAATGTACAGAACCCCCTTAAATTTTCGAGTGAAATTTTGAAAAAATCATCAAAAAATCAAAACCTTCAAAATCATCAAAAAATCAAAACATTTAATAAAGTTATGCAAATAGACATTTCTTATGCAAATAGACAGTTCTTATGAATTTCCTTAGAAAACGATTGACATAAATTTTAGAACGCTAGCATGAACCGTTCTCGAGATATTGCACATTTTTCAAGTACATTTAACAAAAAGTCCCATAAAAAATTAAAAAAAAATATTAATTGTTCGAAATAGTTTAATTAGTGAAACATGTTCACTTTTCATATGTAATATCATGCGATAAATTTGGTGACATCATTCTCGTGGATCTAAGTCATTCCATTCACGAGAAAAGATACTTTGAGTAATACTTTTGTATTTGAACGCCAATAGTCATTTATCTGGTATAAGAATATCTTATTTCTCCGTCCATAACGCTTGGCGAGATTTTGGCGACGAATTTGGCGGAATGTCGCCAGCTTGGTGACTTTTTTAATTGCTGCCAAATTAACGAAAATTTCGCCAAATGGATAAAAATGACGTTAAATCAATGAAAATGACGACTAATTCAAGAAAATTCAATATCTTTGAAAGAATATAAGTATCTACTATAAGAATAACATTTTTTTTAACTGTAAAAGTATTAAATTCATTGCATTATATAAGGAAAGTCATGTGCTACCCACATCATATTTTTTTTGTTAGGAAATAGCCGACAAAAATCGTTAAAATTTAAAATAAAAAATTACTTATACCCTAATGAGTCAATTAAATGCTTGTTTTGTACATAATATTTGACGGCAAAAACAATACAACCAATTACTCTAGGATTAACCGTTCTAAAGATATTTGATATTTTTTTTCGGAATTTTAATACACTGCCTTTGAAAATACATACAGTTACAAAATGAAACCGAAAATAGAATTAAAAGCGTAAATTTAGCGTCATTTCAAATACTCACGAGTTTTATTTTGTGCAATTAAACTTAATTTAATGAATAATTCAAGAAACAAAAAAAAATGTATTTGAGTCTGTAGGGAAAGTCATATGATGCCCACATATGTTTAATTTCTATACAACTCATGGTAATTTGCAGAAAAAGTTTTGGATTCGTGTCGAAAATCGCAACACAAAATTTGGATGAATATTCCCGTTTTAAGAACACTAGGACACGGAACACCGGGGAAGTATCTGTGTATGTCTATCTGTGTGTGTTTGTGGAATGTATGTATCCACTTTAGTTCGAAAATTATTTCCATGTCATTTTGCAAAATTTTGTAAATACGTCACGTATGGTTTGCCCTGGTAGTGATTGCACAATCCCAAAAGCACAATTTGCCTTTTTCCCCAAAAAAGCCGTGCACAAATCGTCAAAATCTGAAATATAAGACTAATTATGATGAAATGTAGTAATTAAACGCTAATTTTGGACGAAATAAAATAATAAAACGAGCCCCATTCTTCAAAGGTGAACCTCCCTCGAGGTATTTGAGATGTTTGTAATTTTAAGAAGCTGGCGACGTTTCAAAAGCGCCAAATTTCTAAATGTATTAAATATAAAATAAAATACAATTATAACTGCAAAATCCATTTCAAAAAAGTATATGTGTCAGTTCGTGCAATTTAATTAATTTAACGGATTGTGAAAGAGAAAATATTCTTCAATTTGTAGATATAGCCATGTGCTGCCCACATCAGATATTTTATTTTGAAAACATGCATTTTATAACGTCTCCAGTTCTACAAAATTTAAAAATATTAAATATCATAAGAATGGTACATCTTAAAATAATTAATCTTATCCGTTTTGTGTTCAAAGCTTACGTATGACGCAATAATATTATTTATACATTTAAGCACATTCAGTCTGTTATTTCAATTTTTTTTATCGTTTATTTCTCAATTTCTCACAAAAAAGCCGGTTGTATTTTAAAGAATCGTACAAAAATTTAATCAGTACCAAGGTAACCCACTTACCAAATTTTGTGATATTCCGTCAAATAGTTTTTGAGTTAGAATGGATACATACCATGCATAAGCAGACATACAGTTATTCACACAATCATCCATTCGTATTGTGTAGTGCCCCAAAACAAGTAATTCCGTTGAAACCGGGTTTTGGATACATTACCATGAGTTGTAAAAGTATAAAGTTATTCAAACAGTGTAAAGTGTAAAGATATTCAAACAGTGTAAAGTATAAAGATATTCAAGCAATGTAAAGTGTAAAGTTATTCAAACAGTGTAAAGTGTTAAGATATTCAAACAGTGTAAAGTATAAAGTTATTCAAACAGTGTTAAGTGTACAGATATTCAAACAGTGTAAAGTATAAAGATATTCAAATAGTGTAAAGTGTAAAGTTATTCAAACAGTGTAAAGTGTAAAGATATTCAACCAGTGTAAAGTGTAAAGTTATTCAAACAGTGTAAAGTGTAAAGATATTCAAACAGTGTAAAGTGTAAAGATATTCAAACAGTGTAAAGTATAAAGATATTCAAACAATGTAAAGTGTAAAGTTATTCAAACAGTGTAAAGTGTAAAGATATTCAAACAGTGTAAAGTATAAAGATATTCAAACAGTGTAAAGTGTAAAGTTATTCAAACAGTGTAAAGTGTAAAGATATTCAAACAGTGTAAAGTGTAAAGATATTCAAACAGTGTAAAGTATAAAGATATTCAAACAGTGTAAAGTATAAAGTTATTCAAACAGTGTAAAGTGTAAAGTTATTCAAACAGTGTAAAGTGTAAAGATATTCAAACAGTGTAAAGTATAAAGATATTCAAACAGTGTAAAGTGTAAAGATATTCAAACAGTGTAAAGAGTAAAGATATTCAAACTGTGTAAAGTATAAAGATATTCAAACAATGTAAAGTGTAAAGTTATTCAAACAGTGTAAAGTGTAAAGATATTCAAACAGTGTAAAGTGTAAAGATATCCAAACAATGTAAAGTGTAAAGTTATTCAAACAGTGTAAAGTATAAAGTTATTCAAACAGTGTAAAGTGTACAGATATTCAAACAGTGTAAAGTATAAAGATATTCAAATAGTGTAAAGTGTAAAGTTATTCAAACAGTGTAAAGTGTAAAGATATTCAAACAGTGTAAAGTGTAAAGATATTCAAACAGTGTAAAGTGTAAAGATATTCAAACAGTGTAAAGTATAAAGATATTCAAACAGTGTAAAGTGTAAAGATATTCAACCAGTGTAAAGTATAAAGTTATTCAAACAGTGTAAAGTGTAAAGATATTTAAACCGAAATTTGTATTTTATCTCACATTAAAAAAAGATATATAACTCGGATTATCAAAAAATTACTAACATATTCCTATACTATTATGATGTCCCGTCCTCACAGCAGCAGGTGATTTTGTTCCGAAATAGATGTCCTTCTATTCACAGAACTTAGGGACATATATTAGCCCCTAGGGATTGCGCTCTTCTTATTGGCCATAACTGTCTGGACAGCGCCCTAAATTGGAGCTTAAAGAAGTCCAAGAAAAAGTGTAGCCAGATGGTCACCTTGCATTTGAGGTAGATTGGATTCAACGGCATTAAGTAGGGTATTAGGGATTGCTATACAGAAGCTTATTACAGAATTGGTTTTATAGATTTTTATCCGCTGGATTAATTCTTTAGTAACATGATGTATTTTATGCATGTAACAAGCTGTATGTCCATACATAGTATACAGTGAAGCATCTGCAAGCATGTTACTGAAAGTTTCAGGGAAATCAGATGTCCATATATATATATATATATATATATATATATATATATATAAACATATATATATATATATATGTATATATATATATATATATATATATATATATATATATATATATATATATATATATATATATATATATATATATATATATATATATATATATATATATATATATATATATATATATATATATATATATATATATATATATATATATATATATATATGTATGTTTATATATAAGAATTTTTGTGTTCATTTCGTTTAAATAGTATTAGGACTTGAAAAATATTTTTTTCGAAATGAACTATTCTTAAGCCTAGAGCTTTTCCACGTGCAAACTTTAATGCTTGATTATTTTGGTATTCCTTTTTTTGATTCCTCACCATTGACATTTGTTGATTATCTTTAGTTTTCTGAACTGTAATATGTATTATGATTTCCTCATTTTGGTTGAATTTCATTTTATTTCATTGTATTTTGTAGGCAAATTTTTAAGATAGTGTATTATGAGTTACTTCTTCCATTTTACCATTGGATTTACTATTTTAATATTATATATATATATATAACGCTCCGGCAGTCAATAATTAGCTGAATATTTCAGAAATGAAGCTAGAATTTTCACGAACGCCTGTAATTGCGGCTTTTCTGATAGTTTGACGAAATTATCAACAGCGTAACTGAAAATAATGAGCAAAGGTTACAGAACGTATTACAGTGTACAGAACGTAGAATGTAGGAAATTAATTCCAAGAGTAAGGTTTGATATTTGAAGTATTTTTTCTTGAAATTTCATAATTTTCACAAAAAGGCAAGAGTTGATTTTTCCCGTCATGAGATAATAAACAGACAAACAGTAACAGTGCTTACAATTTTGTTTATATTGAACATTAACAATTTTACAATTAAACATTAGCTTATTTATTAACCACTTTTCTGGTCTTCTTATTTATTAGTGGCAGAAATAGAGATATATGGAAGACGCTTCCATTGCAGATACCAGCACACATGGACCAGTTTCGCGGTTATAATGCGTTCGTCAGCTTTGAAAAGCCGATATATGCAATGGCAGCAAGGAACTTGTCACAATTTTTGCAAACTTCTGATTTTAGAGATGTGACTTTTCAACTTCGTGGGGCCAAAGCTAAATTGTAAATGCATTTTACGTCATGCATTTTAGGTAAATGCATTTTACGTAAATGCATTTTACGTCACGTGGGAGGACTGAATTTGTCAGTTTCCATTTGAATACTGATAAATAAAATGTTGTGAAAATTGCAAAATATATAAACCCATAAGGAAAACACACCTATTCTAAAACTAATTACAAAGCTACTTTAAATAAACCCATGTTACTTAAAGCTGCTCATTCGAAATCTTAATATGTACTAAAAATGCACATAAATTTGAATTGATTCATAGTTTCAATCCTGATTCCAAACCAAAAGGACATAATATAGTAGACAGCTTAATAATTAATATTTTAAAATTCCTATTTTGACGCCAAATGCCTTTCAATAGTAAGAAAAGGCGAGGGACTTTCAAACTTTTCGTATTTTTCTGCTGCTGACATTTTAGTTTTTCATCGATGAAGCTTTTGATAGCAAGATCTATCGATGATGGTTTCGATAACAAAGCGCCGCAGAACAACTGCGGAAATATATGAATCTTTATCGATTTTCTATGGTCCGGTGGTACCATAACTCGGCTCCTTTGCGAAATCGATTTTCGAGCGGGTGTCTGCGGTCAGTTGATTTATGTTACTCAACAGTAAGCAATAATAAAATATTCTGTTGGAATCCTTTCTTATTGTACGTATTACATTAGGAAATTAACTTTATTTGACCAATATTTATTTGACCTTACATAATGCAAAATCTATACATTGGATTCAAAAGTCTAGTTGAGCCCATCGTAAATATTTTGCAACTTCTAGTGACTGATTTAAATCTATTTATAACTAGGAATGACTAATTTAAAACTCCTTATAACTAGGAATGACTAATTTAAGACTCTTTATAACTAGAAATGACTAATTTAAGACTCTTAATAACTAGGAATGACTAATTAATTTAAGCGGTTATTTTTTACTAGGAGTGACTAATTCAAACGAGTTTTTATAACTAGGAGTAACTAATTTTAACGACATTTTACGATTAGGAGTGACTAATTTTAACGACATTTTACGATTAGGAGTGACTAATCTAAATTATTAAGATTAGAGGTGACTAATTTAAATTACTACGACTTGGAGTAACTAATTTAAACTATAAAAACAAGAAGTGACTAATTTAAATGACTCTTTGCAACTAGAAGTGAACTTTAAACAACACTTTATGACTAGGAGTGACCAATTTAAACGATTATTTATAACTTGAGATGACTAATTTAAATGCCTTTTTGTATTTAGGAGCGACTAATTTAAACAACTCTATATGACTAGGAGTAAATAATTTTAATTATTTATGACTAAAGGTAACTAGTTTACATACCTCTTTAAAACCAGGAGTGACGAATTTAAACGACTCTTTATGACTAGTTGTTGCTAATTTAAACGACTATTTATGACTTAAGGTGACTAATTTAAACGACTCTTTATAACTTGGAGTGATTCATTTAACTGACTTTTTATGACTAGGAGTGATGAATTCAAAAGATATTTTATGTCTCGATTAGGGATGAATGATTTAAACGATTCTTTATAACTAGGAATGACTATTTTAAACGATTATTTAGACTAGAAGTGACTAATTTAAACAACTCTTTATGGACAAGAGTGACGATTTAAGCAATTATTTTATGATTGGAGGTGACTAATTTAAGCAATTATTTATGACTGAAGGTGACTAATTAAAACGACTTTCCATAACTAGAGTGGCTAATTTAAACGATGATTTATGATTAGAGGTAATCAATGAAGCAATATTTTATGACAGGAACTAATTTAAAAGGTTCAATGACTCGGAGTGAATAATTTAAACGACTTATGCACAACATTCAACGTTCGTTTTGGCATAAACGCTGTTTAAAATTTAACATTTTTAATTTACCTAGCACATGATATAGAATGACTAAACATAGGCTGTGTCAAATATCGAAAGAAGGATTAAAAGCTTCTTTTTATTTAAAAATAAAATCGTGAAATAAGGCCCGAAGGATTCCATGAACGCTCTGGGGAAGAGATGGGTTCAATAAATCGTCATAATTCAAAGTTAAATCATCTGGAGTTTAGCCAAAATTTTCGGGCCAATCTGCGAGTGAATCTCGTTTGTTTGAAAATCAAATCATTAAAATTGGCCGAGTAGTTGCCAAGAAAGCGTTGAGATAGAAATATTATATATAATAAATGGTCATAATTCAAATTTGAATGCGTTCTCTATTGGTTTTATATTTGTTCTACCTTTAAAAAAATACATATACGACTGCATTTAATTCATGTGTTTAAATGCATGTGTTATTTTATTGATTTATTTAGATTTTAATATTTTTTTGTCAATTAAAATAATGACTTGTTTCATTTCTCCGTTTTGTACCAAAATTTACTCAGCAGCAAGAAAACGTACAAGAGACTTGTCACCAAATTTCATAAAATACGGATGCATAGATTGCACACAACTGGTACATACATTACATAGACAACCAGACACGCATAGATAATTACTCACGCATGGAAATTAATCTAAAATAGAAATGTTTCGCACTTTAGTATGCGCAAAATCCGGTGAAAAGTGAAGTTTCTATTTTCGTCGCCTGTGGAATTTATTTGTTTGTCTTTTGGTGGCACAGCCCAGTGGATAGACTGGGGATTGCACTGGACAACCCGAGTTCGATTGTCGGCTCTGTCCAAACTGGCTCTGTGTTTACGCGGAGCACGGACATACGGGCACTTTAAATATGTGGGTACACACTGCCACAGATGCCCCAAGCATAGAATGTTATTCACACCAAAAGAAGGTTCAGCTTATTTAATCAAATACCAGCTTTGTACAGTTATTTTACAAACTTAAAGGATTTCAACCATTATATAATATCTACCACCTTATTCATTCCAATACTTTCACACGAATCTCAATTCATGATGTTATTTCTATACAACCCCTATGCTATTTTAAAACCTCACAATAGCTGGTCATCTATATTTATTTGCATTTTATTTAGACGGAAAATTTTGTTCTGTATAATTCCAACTGTCACCGGTTTTAGGCTGTAACATTTGTTTGGGTTCATGATTTCTCCCCCGGAATATCATTCTCTGAAATGCGCATATTTTCCCCCTATTTTTTTCAAATATCTTTTCATCTTAGCTGGCAATATAAAAGCTGAATATTTTCTCTTTTTTTCCCCCAATTTTTCTATTTGCTACATATCTTAGGGAATAATGGGGAATTTCAGCGATAACAGATAAAGAATGACGCCCTACAATAATGTGACAGTAATTCGAATGCTGATGGTTTTTATATGTGTTTTTTATATTTTTATCCGCAAATGGCAATGGTTGTAAAATGATATTTTGAAATAGTGCTCATTCTGAAGGTCGACATGAATCGAAAATATGTGTGTGTGTTTCTGGAGGTTAAAGAAAAGATAAGACTGTTTATATTAAGAATAGAAATCATAATTCAAGTTAACATTTGTTACAAACTACATTCACGTTAAAATTGACATTTAGTTTAAATTGTTCTAATATATTTTTGCCTAGCCTTTTATAAAACATACAAAATTACTACATATTTACCACTTATAATGTTCTACTAAATGATTTAAAATGAAATCAAGTAAATTATAAACATTTCATTTCACTTTAATTTATTTTGTAATAACAAGAGAGATCAATCATGCTTAAATCACTGATTATGAAACACTTTCCAACTTCAATGCAATTTTATTTAAACATGTCTAAAATGCAATACATTTCTCGGTAATATTTTAAAACTTATCACAATACTACATTAATTTATTATATTTGAAAACTTAGACCTTCATCGATAAAAATGAACTTCATTCAAATGACGGCATTACAATATAAATTGCCTGGTTTAAACATTACTAAAATCTGATACATTCCTCGGTAATAATTTTAGAATTATCATAGTACTACGATAATTTATTATATTTGAAAACTTCATCGAAAACAACTGAAATTCATTCAAATGACGTCATAGAAAAAATAACACGCCTGGCTCTCTCTATAAAAGCAGCATTTCATTCATAAATAATTCCCCATTCATGTCATTCATCACAATACAGTAATAATTTATTTTATTTAAAAATTAAGATCATGGAGCTACAAGTAATTAAACTCTATGCGTAAAACTCCATCGAAAAAAATCGTCCTTCTCTTTATAAAATCAATGAATATTTCATTCATATCAGCTACGGAGACTCCATAAACTAAATGATTTTGTGTTAAAGAAATACAGCAACTCTAATACAACTAATTCTACATATTTTGCTGTTTACATAGATAGGTGAAAAATAGGCTTCGTTGTAGAAATAATCAAATTTGGATGAGCATTTAAACTCAAATATATTATAATTGCGTTGTTTCAGTATGTAGATGAACAGAATTTAAACAAAAATAAAGTGGTTTTAGGACGGATACAACACTCAATATGAATTAAAAAGAACTTTAGAACTCACGATTTTGAGACAATATGGATGCCATATATCATTTTGAAGTGGCTCATGTGATCTTTTCATATCATGGTCACGTGATCGCTTCATATAAGAGGTGTTATTATTATTTTAATTTTTATTTAAAAAACTACTGAATATATTTCGCTAAATTTTTTTTTATATATTTTATGGAACAATTTTAATATTACCAAAATTTTCGAAGCAATTTGTGAATTTTAAATCCGCTTAAAAATGTTTTAAAAATTAGGTCCCATAGGGCTCAATGTATTTCATTTTTTCAACCCGGGTTCAATCCAAAACTAATTGGGTGATATTATTAATTTATATTCCCATAGGTCCTACAGACCGTCAGAACAACATACTAAAATTTCATTTTGATTAAGTCAATTTTACGGTAGTTATCGTGCTAACGGACAGACAGACAAACAGACAGACAGAATGAACAAAGTCATAAACACTTTTCAACTTTGTTGTAAAGTGTTAATAAAGGAATATGGCTATCTGTTCGTCTGTTGGTTCGTTTGTGTCGTCTGTAGCGGAAAGATTAAGCAACATATAGCTATAAAATTTGGCACATAGACACTTCAGAACCTGGAAAGGTGCACCTCGGCGAGATTTTTCAAAAATTCAAATTAGTTTTTAAATTCTTTTATGTTTAATCTCGATTTTCATGCAAATCAGTTGCTTACTCTACCGAAAATATTATCACAGCGTTTGCATTTTAACACCTATCGGAAAAATCGAAAAATTATCTTTCGAACTAATTTTGAACAGAATCCATATTATTAATAGATATATTTTCGTTAAATTTTAAATATATATATATATACTTGTCGAGTGTTGGAACAGTAAATTCCCGAGATAGACGCACCCCTGATTTTCTAGCAGAGGTTCCATTTAAATACCCTCATCGCAGCGGTTTTTTTTTTTTACTTTTGTTGTTATAAACGGGCGTATTGTTAAAGCATACTTCAGTCTTCGAAAATTCGATGTGAGTTGCGGTGTCATTGTTATCAATCGTTTTCATCTGAAATCTCTGGTAACGCCGGATACACTTTTTAGCGCATAATAAAATGATTGCAATGTCTGTCTATCGGTGTCGTCTGTAGCGGAAAATCGAAGCTGAAATCTTTTGACGTCAGAAATCAATATTTTTTCTTTTAATTTATGAGTTATGAACTTTGAAAGCCGAAAACCGGCCATTTTCCGACATGTCGTTAAATTAATTTTTTCATTGCAGTTGTAGACGAATCTTTCTCGCTCGATTCACGAAAGTTCCGGACATTGAGCTTTGATGACAAAGTTATTGGTGTGCTTTTAACTTTTTAAGGAAAGCTCCATGTCCGGTGCTTTCTTTAGAGAGATCAATGCTCGGAACTTTGTTTTGAAAGGCTTTTCTTATAAAGTTATTGGTGTGCTTTTAACTTTTAAAGGAAAGCTCCAGGTCCGGAGCTGTCTTTAGAGAGATCAATGCTCGGAATTTTGTTTTGAAAGGCTTTCTTTATAAAGTTATTGGTGTGCTTTTAACTTTTTAAGGAAAGCTCCATGTCCGGAGCTTTCTTTAGAGAGATCAGTGTTCGGAACTTTGTTTCGAAAAACTTTCCTAGGTATTCTGTGTTTTAATAAATTCAAAAATTCCTTTGTGTGCAATGGCATCTATTGCATAGTAACTTGATCAAAATGTTTTATTTATCCGAACGTATATTTTTTTCTGTAATCTTAAAGATATATGTAAATCCCACTTTATCTTGATAAAAATTAACACATATGTAAACTTTTGTTCTAATTTCGACAGCAATGAAACTATAATAAACGCATAGTCGTGAATAAAAATATATTGCAACAAATAAAAGCTTTTAGCACACGTTTCGAATAAAAAAACATATATCCTTAACTTTCCAGACCATATTAAAATTTTGATTCATATTACACGAATAAAAAAAAACATGCATTCTCAATGAACCGAAAATAAGAAAAAAATATTGCATGGGGGTTGATTTCAATATTTTCTACTCACCTCTTTCTTTACATTCTTTTTTCTTTCTTTTTATAAATCCGAACCTCATTTCGAACTCCTCTTCGACATCTCCTAAGTGAAATTCAGTTCTAACATCGAACTGAATAGATTCAAGACTCCGTGACAGAAAAAAAAAGATAAAAAAATAAAAGCATATTCTTGAAAGTAAAGCTAATAACGTCCGTATACCTCAGGCAACGTGTAAACAGAGAGTCCGTGAAAAATTGTGAGCGATATGACCGTGTCGGCAGCGGAGTGCTGAAGCTGTTATGAAACGAAGCAAAATCCAAGCGCAGTTTCGAGGAATGTTGTCAGTGTTAGTGATTGATTATAAACATTATGTTTGTTCTTTGGAAAGAAAATATTGAAAGCAGCGGTGAATTTAATATTGATACATTATATATTCCCAGTGCGGTAGTGCAATTCCTTCTAATGTAAACATAGAAAATGAAGAATTTGGAATTACAGCCTGGTATTTTGCATCTTTATATTACAAACTTTAATAAATATTTTTAGACTCCTTTAAATATTTAAATGCTTAATTTATATGCACTCATTGCTTGAAAATTTGCGCACAAAAAATAATTGTCAGAATCGAACAAAATTTTATATATGTGAGTGAAACGTTGATATAAGTAAGGGATTACAAAATCATAGCAAAATAATGATTTATTATAGAAAAAACTACGAATAAATGGAGGTTCTAGTATTCTGTTGGGCCACATTTAGCGTGAATGCACGATGCGATACGGGCGGGCATTGAGGCATACAGGTCCCGTATGGTGTCTTGCGTTATCTCATTCCACAGTTGTAAGCGCGCCTCTAGTTCGACCAAACTCGCAGGCTGTCCAAATTGCCGTTCCAAGTAATCCCAGGCATGTTCAGTCTGTGACAAATCTGGGGATCGGGCAGGCCAGGGAAGGGTGGTTATGTGGAGAAGGCATTCCTGTGACACACTTTCTGTGTGTGGTCGAGCATTGTTCAGTTGAAAACTGCCTCAAGAGAGCTCTGCCATGAGTGGCAACACATGTGGTTGAAGGATGTCACGAATGTACCGCTGGACTGTCATGGTTCCATGGATCAGTATTAGAGGTAATCGGCTGTCGTATGCGACGACACTCCATACCATCACACCAGCTTTGGAAGCGGTGTGCCCCTGTAAAGCGAAGGCAGGGTTGAGCCGTTCACCAAGGGGCCTCCACTCGAGTACACGGTTGTCATTACAGCCCAAATTGAATCTCGATTCGTCGCTGAAGACGACCTGGTTAAATTCGGTGAGGTTCAATCCCGTCGAATACGACATCACTTCAAACGGAGACGACGGTGGTGGGTGTCATTGGCAGCAAATGTAATGGTCGTTTCGATACCAAATGTCCTTCAGCCAGGCACCTCGCGATGGTACGAACAGACACAGGGGCCCGTAGTGAAGGTGCTGCCTGTGTTCGGATGACGGACAATGATGCAATTGGCGCTGTGCGTGCGTGTCGTGTGGTGTGACGGTCTACGCGGCTTTTGGTCTGCCGAGGGCATCTCCAGCCTGGTCGCTGTGTATGCCACTTCTCTCTCATCCACTGGTCCCAACACCTCCTCACAGTAAGGTGAGAATGACCTAGGTGGCTGGCTACTGACCTAGCTGAGCACCCGGCTCCCATCATCCCAATGATTCTTCCCCTCTAGAACCCTGACGGTTGATCATATTTTCTTCGATGGTGATGTAACGGCGTCCTTAATGAAAAACGTCCCTCTGCAACAGATTAAGTACAGGCAAAAAGCCGCTGCGTACCTTTTGTCTGCGCCAGAGAGAACGAAGTTCAACGCCATCTGGTGGCAATGCGCAATCACGCTGTATGTATATATATATATATATATATATATATATATATATATATATATATATATACGGTAATGATATATATATATAAAATTCCATTATTTTGTGAGAGTTAAAAAATAGTCTAATATACAGCCTCACTTCTAAACTTAGCATGGTCTTAAAGGTAACTTAATTAAACTGAAATTTATTATATATCAGATATTTAAATGAATATAGCTTGGAAACCTTTTAATAAATAAATATTCAACTTATGCATCTGTAAATTTGATTCTTTCATTAAAATATTTTTTTTCCCGGAAATTTATATATTTTTCATATTTTATTCCTAAAATTAGAAATATTCAAATTTAAATAGAAATATTCAATTAGAAATAGTCTAATTGTTATAGTCACGAATTTAGAAGTAAGTGGAATGAGGGTTTCATTGGATGTTTTAAGACCCAAGTAACTTTAAAGTATCATTTTTTTTTTCGAACTTTACAAGGGAATTTTTTGAAAAGCATGTATTATGCGTCTAAAAGATTACAATTATAGCGTGTTACTCTACATTTAAAAGGGCTCTAAAATATTTCTTTTGAAACAAATTTAACACTAGAACGACGGAAGCTGTCATTTTGACCGCCTAACCACTTTGAGAAACGATTTCTCCAGAACGGCTAATCCCAGCCCATTGAAATTTTATTGAAAACACAGAAGAAAATTATTCTAGATTTTATAATAAGAGAACAAATCAACGATCTTCCTAGAACGACGGCAGAGATGAAAGTAGTTCTGCGGTCAAAATGACCGCTACCGTTGGTCTAATGTTAACAAGGTCTAGTGTCCAGTGTCGGGGGGGGGGGCAACGTCTCCCCAGTGGACAGGCTAATGGCGTCATAAACGCAAGAAAAAAAAAAAAAAAAAAACAGTATCACGGCATCTGTCGGTACAAAATTGAAAGTTTTGTGGTCATTGAGACACAAAATAACCCTTCTATGTATAATTATGTCAAATTTTTCCCTGTGCTGCCAGATTAAAAAATATATAAATTTTCAAATAAAATTTGAAGTTTTCACTCAAATTTAACTACCTAGTTCAAATATATCATGCTGTCTAGTTCAAATGTATCAATCTATCTAGTTCAAATTTATCTGTCTAGAAAATTTATCTTTCCAGTATTCTACCCAGTTCTAGATTTCTCGATAACACAGCCGGCTCATTTAGCGTTGAGAAAAAGAGTCAACAACTATTCAGGAGGTTCTGAAACATATATTGGCATCAAAATTTCGGAATCGAAAATTTTCGCGATAATAATACATTATATATACTATATTTTGTAGTATGAGAAGGTAAATACCCTGAAAGAAACAGAAAATATAAATACATAAATAGTTCAGAATCCCAACATATTGCAACAAATGAAAGCTTTTAACTCAGCTTTTCAAATGAAAAGTTGGGGGAAAAAATACAACTTTCCTAGACTATATTAAAATTTTATTCATATTACGGGAATAAAAACATGCATTTTCTACGAATTTCGAACAGAAAAAAATATTCTGAATAGGGGGATCTCTTCAATATTATCTGCTCACTCCATTCTTTCTTTATTTTTGAGAAGCAAAACCTCATTTCGAACATATCTTGTTCAGCATCTCTAAAGTAAAATTCTATTCTAAGATAGAACTGAATCGCTCTAAGACATGGAGTGAAAAGATGGAGACAGAAGAACAAGATATTCTTCAAAGTAAAGCTAATAACGGTGGTATTCCTCAGGCTACGTGTAAACAGAGAGTGCGTGAAAAATTGTGAGCGATATGACTATGTCAGCAGTGGAGTGGTGCAGCTGTTATGAAATGTAGCAAAATCTAAGTTCAAAGTTTCCAGGAATCTTGTTAAAAATACTGATTCATAATAAATATTATGTTTATTCTCCACAAAGAAAATAATACAGGTGTGGCACAAGCTCGGGCACCTTTAATATCGGTCAGCAGCACTCAGTATCACACCGCGAAATATAAACTGGGACTGAAACCAAACTTTTGGGCTAACCTTATAGCATCGGTTTGCTACATTCGAGAGCTCTGGGCTCAAGCATGAACGGGGTTAAATAGACGGTTTCCTTTGTGGTGAAGCTGGACGATAGAACGAACACATGCACTATCCTTTTTGATGACCCTCGAAACATATGATGGCACTTGATGGCAAACTTGGTGGTAAAACCTCACTTGATGGCAAAACCACAAATAGCCCATTCTCTTCCTACTCGTCGTATACGACTACTAACTTTACTTCTACGGAAGCTGCACGATCGAAGTGTGTACATCGCCGGGTGAACTGGACACTCTCCCAACTTGAGTTTCACAATTGAAAGTAAGTTGGCTTTTTGGTCACTCTCACCAATTAGATGGGGGGTAGGGGTCGCTTTCGTCCGAGCTCTTTCCAAAAGAAGGAGTGCGTGGCAGACCGGCTCTTGAGCCTTCAAACGCCGATCGACCATGCTAAACAGCACACCCTGAAATATTATATGTTCAAGAAGAAAACTGAATTCTGACCTAACCTTATAGGATCGTGCTACGAAAATCGAGGCCTGCTTTCAAACTCGAACAGGGCTAAACGGCCAGTACCTACAATGGTACCGATGAGTTTGCTTTTAAGAAATTTCATATTGCCTAGTTAGATTTGTATTTGGTGTAAATTCCGGAAATAATAAAATTCGAAGTGTATCCATATTCTAATATTTTTAATTTTTATATACCCCGATGCTTATTAACTTCGCGTTAACTCTCAATTTCTTTGTATTTTCGTTCAATATCTTTGACGGGTACATTCTCGGCTCCTAAACTAAGCAAACTCGGCGCATAACTTGACAATGTATCCCCTGGGGACAGGGGTAACTTGTACCACAAGGTAGGGGGAAGGGTTAATCACGCCATAAACAAAAACAATAAATGTATTGCTGCTATTTTTCACAATAATGATTAAAACTGCATGATTATACATTATTAAAACTATATAATTATGCATTATTAAAACTGCCTGATTATGTCAAATTTTGTTCCATGCTGCCTGCCATGTTAAAAAAATATAAAACGTTTTTGCTCAATTTAAGTAAATTATTTCTAGTTCTATATTTTTGGATAACATAATCTTATATAAACTTTCGCAAAAATCCATTAATATTTGTGGCCGACATCGCGTAAGCAAAAAATCGACCACAGACATCAGACAAGCGGTCTTTCAGACAGACGGACATCACTCAAAAAATATTCAAAATATTCGAAAATATTCGTGTTCAAGAGGACTTAAACATATATTGGCATCAAAATCTCGAAATCGAAAAATTTCGTAAAAAACAATACTTTCTCAATACTACGTATGATCAAGTAAAAATTAGAATTCATATTACAGGAATAGAATCATGCATTTTATCCAAACTTAAAAAAAAAAAATAATGTTGCACCCGGGATCTCTTCAATATTCTCTTCTCACTATGTTCTTTCTTTATTTCTGAGAAGTCAAACTTTATATCGAACATATCTTGTTCAGCATTTCCAAAGTGAAATTCTGTACTTAGATAGAACCGAATCGCTCTAAAAGACTCGGAGTGAAAAGATGGAAATAGAAGAAGAAGTTATTCTTCAAAGTAACGCTAATAACGATCGTGTTCCTCAGGCTACGTGTAACTAGAGAGTCCATGAAAAATTGTGATCGATATAACTGTGTCAGCAGCAGAAGTGGTGCAACACTTGTGAAATAAAACAAAATTCAAGTTTTAAATTTCCATGAATCTTGATTTAGAAAATGGTTATAATAAATATTATGTTTATTCTTCACAAAGTAAATATTGACAGCGTCGAAGTGTTTGTTTTCAAGATATTCCATATTGTCAACGCAGAGAAAGATATCCTAAACAAAATTTCGAAATTCATGGAATTGGAAATGAATATTTACATATTCTAAAATTTTATATATTTCTTAATGTTTGAATTTCTTGCATTTTTGTATAATTTCCAAATACTTGTAAAAATTACATGTCAAATATATTTAAAATTCCCCGTTTCGTCAAAACTATGGTATTCAAATGCTCTAACAAACAATTTAGTTCATATATGTACTTGCATGGGAAAAATATGTTGTTTTCCCCCTTTTTTACTTCTTCATCATAAATTTATTTTCCCCAAGCTGTCTCCCAAAGCTCTTTTTAATTTTAAAATAAAACGTCTAAAATTACATATCAACAAACAAGGATGATTAATTTATTTTTATTTTCTCATACTATAGAATATAGTATAGAGAAAGTATTGCTTTCATGAAAATTTTGATTTCGGTATTTTGATATCAATATATGTTATAGAACCTTCTGAACACGTTTTGGCAATTTTTGGAGTGATGTCCGTCTGTTTGTCATCGATTTCTTGTGTACATAATAGCTGACAGAAATATTAACGTATTTGCACGGGAATTTTTATCCGGCTTTGTTAACATAAAATCTAGAACTAGATAATTTTGTATGAAATTTGAGCGAAACTTATATTTTCCTTACGTGGTAGCATAAGACAAAATTTTATATAATTATTCATAAAAAGTGTTGTTTTACATCTCAATTATCACGAAACTTAAAAGTTTCAATTATTGTAGTGAAACATAGCCTGTATACAATTTTTTTTCTTACGTTTGGGACGTATGTTATTAACCTAAATTTGATATGTATCTGAATTTTTATATTTTCTTAATCCGGGTAAAATATTTATTTATTTATTTCATTTCAATGGGAAACATTTATTTATTTAAAGAAAAAAACTTTATTTGTTTTTTTTTAATTTCATTCTGACGTAGATTTTGCAGGCTAAAATAGATATATGAACTTATTTTGCCTATTAAAGTGAACTTATTTTGCCTATTAAGTGTGCTAGTTTGAAACTCTTTGATGTGAATGAAAATGAAAAACTAAATATGCTTTGTTTAACGTTGCCAGAATTTTTTTTCAAAATGTATAAAAAAATTCCACCAGAATTTTTACGGAAGCACAGAAAGTCTTATGATGTTCTTATTGCATATATTTATTTCCCTACATATATTGTAAAATGTCTGCGAAAAATATTGTGACGTGTCGTGAATTGGAATTTTATTTTCGATAGATAACAGTTTGAGCATCTCTGAGCTCAAATTGAACTTTTTAGGTAATGTTTCTGCTTATGTCTGTTTTAAGAAAGTGATTCACGAACGAATGGTTCGTTCCGATAAAAAAACATGGTGTGATTATTGCAATCAGTGTGAACTGGAGCTCTGTTGCTTTTAAACGAAATTAAACGTTTGGAAGATTTCAAATTAATTTTTGTAAAAAAATTTAAAACATCAGGGCTTTTGCTAATGATAAACAAATAATCATTTCAAGCGTAATTTTTCATTAAGGAACGAATGATATAAATTTTAGAACGCTAGAATGAATCACTCTCGCTATTTGAAAGAATTAAAAAAATATTAAATGTCACCAAATAGGTTCATTTTCTATATGCAGTGTTATGCAACAATCCTAATAATCTCATGTTGTAAAACTATCTCGTTACATTCACGAGTGAATGTATATTTTGTAATAGTCAAGGTTCCTAAATATACAGAAGGGTTCCTATATATACGCTTAGGAAAACCTGTTGTGACGTCATGCCTTCAGTGAATGTATTGCCGTAAGGATTCCAAATATACAGGCTGACGCAATCGCCATTTTTACTCCAACCACTTGAGTCTGGTATCTGACTGTGTTATTTCAATGGCGAGTGTATGTTACATGGCTGAGATTTAATACGTAATTTAATTGTAAAATATATTCTTCTTCTTTCAAAAACTTGTGGCAATCATTCACAAAAGTAGTCAAGGTTGTTTTAATTTTCTCGAGATCCATAAAACAAAAGAGAAAGTTACTCCTTTCGCTATGTGCAGTCATGGCTTCAAATGAGAGTTCAAATGGCTACTATTGTACAATTCTATATATTTAGGAACCTAGTTTTGACGCCCAACATTTCATCATTTATTCCAGGGGATATTAATTAAATATCTATTCCATTTTGATGAGAATTTTGAAAGTGAACATGAACACATCATTCAGTTTGGAACTACATTTTGCCAAAATTTCCCAATTTCAAGTTATGCGTTATTAAACCAACGTCATAAACATTGTGCTGTGATTTTTGAACATTATAATTTCTCTGAGGAGTATCCTTACTGCATTGTATAAGGAAAGTCATACGCTGCCCATAGCGGAATTTTTACTTTCTCATACGTAGTTTTGCAAAAGTAACGCTTTTAAGAAAATTTTCGATTCCGAGATTTCTATGCCAATATATGTTTTAGGACCTTCTGAACACGTTTAAATTATTTTTGGAGTGATATCCGTCTGTATGTATGTTTGTCTGATGTATGCGGCCGATTTCTTGTCTAAACAATAGCAGCCACAAATATTAATGAATTTTTACGAAATTTTATATCCAGCTTTCTTATCAAAAAATCTAGAACTAAATATATATATTTTTTTAATTCGAGCTTAAACTTTAAATTTTATTCTAAATTTCATATTTTCTTAACATGGCAGCATAAGGCAAATTTTGACATAGCCAAGCATAAAATGATTTATTTATAGCTCAATGATCAAGAGACATGATACTTTCAGTCATTGTTGTGAAAAATAGCTGCGATAGAATTTTTTTTGTCCATGACGTTATTAGTCCCCCTTGGAGGAGGGAGGGGGCAAGTTACCCTTCGGGGGGTACAGTGTCAAGTATAGCATCAATCGAAATATTTTTCAAGCCTTTTAAATTGACTATTAACTCGCTATAGTTGTAATCATTGATCAGTGATTTTTCAAATGTTTATTTTACTTATATACATGATGTATAAGGAAAGTATTGTGACGGGGTCGAAAATTCGAATTCGAGTTTTCGACGGGAGAGCCCGTTTCAAGCTACCCTCATCACGAATCGAACATGGTCTTGTAAGTGATGTCTGTGTGTGTGTGTGTCAGTGAGACTGTGGAGACGATAATTGACGAACGAATGAACGGATTCAAACGAAATTTGGCATAAAAATTACAATCCGTGAATACTAGAAGATTAGTGCACTTATACGCAATCGAATGTTCTGAACCCCCTAAATTTTTGAGTGAAATTTTGCAAAAATCATCACAAAATCAAAACCTCTAATAAAGTTACGCAAATAGACATTTCTTATATAATTTTTCATTAGAAAACGATTGACATAAATTTTAGAATGCTAGCATGAATTGTTCTCGAGATATTGTACATTTAAAAAAAATTATCAAAAAATCATTTAAAATAAAAGAAATATTTCCTATTGAGAAACATATTCACTTTTCATATGTAATATCATGCGATAAATTGGGTGACATCATTCTCGTGGATATAGCTCGTTCCATTCATGAAAAAATATACTTTGAGTAATACGTTTGTATTTGAACGCTAATAGTCATTCATCTGCTGTAAGAATAACTTATTTCTCCGCCCATGACGCTTGGCAAGATTTTGGCGACAAATTTGATGGAATGTCGCCAACTTGGCGACTTTTTAAGTGTTGAATTTTAAGTCTGAATAATCTATTTTTTTTACTGTAAAAGTAGTAAATCATTGCATTATATAAGGAAAGTCATGTGCTGCCCACATCAGACTGTTTTTTCATCGTGTCTGCAAAAAAAATGAACAAACATTTTGAATCAATGAACTAGAAATGTAAGAAGCGAAACTTGCTGTTTATGATGTTCTCGAATCCCACATTCCACATTTCACTTTTCATACTTTAACCTCTCATACGACAAAAATTGTTCGAAAGTTTTTCAGAAATGCTTCATACCTATAGATCACTTTTTTTTTTCCAATTTTCACAAAAGCTTGCGAGACAGTTTGAAGATTTCCAGCTTATCCGAAAGAAATGATAGACTGAAGAAAAATCCGAAGAGAGAGTGATAGTAATATACAAAGAAAAGGTCTTGTAAAACTAATAAAGAACTTACAGCCGGAGGCAACTGGCAAACAGAACTGCAACGTTATCAAGCGATATAGTTCTTATTCCTCTACCTCTTCAGATACGCTTATTCCTTGATATTTTTTTCATTTTTATTTTTTCAAATACTTTTTATTTCGTTTTCTCTTCTATACTAATTTTTAGAACCTTTTTCAGATTGCGAAATGAGATATTGGGAAAGAATTTGCCAGAAATTGAGAATATATAGAATATCTGAGGATGTGTTTTGAACTTTTTTTTGCTTTATCTTGATTTTAGGATAAGTTTGAGTGGTATTGAAATTATTAAATATGGCAGGCACTTAAAGATATGGCGTTCGACTGTGTCTCCTCAGATAAAGACGTGGTATTCTTCTTTAATGAAATATATTTCATGAATTAATTATCCAAAATATAAAGAATGATTTTTAAATTAGAGTTTTGAGAATTTTTGTAATGCTATTAAATTTGTTGAGAATGTGCTATTTCTGATATTTTGAGAATATTGCTATTGAGTTTTTAAGGGATGTTTTTTAAGCGGACATGTTAATCTGAAAATCATGGAAAAATTAATGTTTATTTTCCCTATATACATATATAGGGAAAGTATTGTGTCTGGTTCGAAAATTCGAATTTGAATTTTCGACAGTCAAGTATCTCAGAACTGGAATCGAACGTTTGTGATGTGATGTCTGTGTGTGTGTAGTATGTTTGTATGTGTATTCGTGAGTCTATGAGTGCGATATCTCACGAACGAATAGTTTCGAAAGTAATTTTTACTATTATTACAATCCGTGAATACTTGAACATTATTGATTTTAAATATAATTAATTTTAGAAGTAATTTTTTATTTAAATTGTACAAATAATTAAGAACGTTAACTTAAACCGTTCTCGAGATATTGCTGGTTTTTTAAATAAATGTATCTAAAAATTACATAAAAATAAACATTATGTATCACCATCAAATATGTATCACTTGGAGACATATTTGTCGACAAATCTGGTGAAATATCACCAATTTGGAGACTTTGGCGAAAATGTCACTAAATTGGCGAAAACGACGCTAAAATAACGAAAATAACGCCAAATTGATGATATTATAATTAACATATTTTAATCTAATGGAGTATATTGCTTCGCACATGTTAGCAATATTTCCTATTGTGAAGATATTTTTGCACACAATTTAAGTTCTTCAATTTGGCACTTTAAAATACTTTTACATGTTGTCATCCTGAAAAACGCCCATGCCGTTTCAACATTAAAAACATTGTGCTATGGATCATGTCTAACATTTTCTCGCAATAAAAGAAGCAAAGTATTACTTATCATTATGTGGAGAAAATCATGTGCTACCCATATTAGATTTCTTTTACTAATGTCTTGTAGTAAAATTTACTTTTCTATATGTCAATTTATTCCGGAACTATTAAGAAAATATAATACCATGCGTTTTTCTCAAAACGCAAATTTTTAAACTGATAATTCAAGAACTACACATGATAATTCAAGAACTTTTGAATGAATTTTTCTGAAATTTTGTATGCTTAGTAACAAAATTTCTCCAATAACTCACTATATAATTATTAGATTTCAATAATTGCACTATATAATTATTGGATTCCAATAATTGTACTATATAATTATTAGATTCCAATAATTTTACTATATAATTACTGGATTTCAATAATTGTACTATATAATTATACTATATAATTATTGGATTCTAATAATTGTACTATATATAATTCATATGTATAGCATAACATAATAATTTTAGAAGCAAAATGTTATAAAAAATTCTGATAAAAATAATTAGATTAAAATATAGTAACTTGCCGCATTAAAAATTAAAATAAATAAATAAAACTTGTATTCAAATCTATTATGAATATTATCATTAATGTACTCCCAAACTGCTTTGCTTATATCCATAAAAATTTAAGATATCATTCCTGTAATAATATACAATTATATTTATCGACAAAAACAACATACGTAAATTTCAATTATTTTGATATAATATTGCTTAATTTTCTGTACAATTACGTTTCTTGATTTTAAAGAGAAATATTACTTTCTGTATCCTAAAAAATGTATTCCAATAATTTCCTTGGATTTTGTGTTTAAAAAGTTTTAAATTTGCATGATTATTGATGCCGACATTTTCATATTTTAAGAGTAGTGTCCCTTTATTTAAACATTTTTGAGAATTTACCTTTAAAGAATTTCATAGCATTTTTTAAAAAAACAGAATTAAACTTCTTTTTTTTTCAGAATTATATTTAGTACAGTTATTGTTAAAGAAATGTCAATGGATATTTTGGAATGCTTTTTTAAATAAATTTCATATTCGACCAACCGGGTTGTACTCCAGTCATGATTCATCTCGTATTCTTTATTTCATCATAAATTCATCCATATGCATTTTTTTTTTATATTTCCCGCCCAGCATTCCGTGTTTATCTCCGAACGCACACATTGTATGAGGTCTAGCTGTCACAAGAAATCTCCTGACACTTGACGCCTTATTGCTCCCATGGACATTGACTTCAGATTGTTTGAGGAAGGAGGTCTGATGTTTGACTTCATCCAGCCCCAGGCTACAGTACATTTAACGTCCTGTCGATGGTAGGACGTAAGGTGTTGATTTTTGGATTGAACAGAATGTTTACAAAGTGGGAGAAGTTATTTTTGTTGCCACAGACTATCTGGCTAATGTAGGTAAAAATTCAGTGATTTGGAAGAATTGATATTTTAGAATTCTCAAGCTTAATCTGGAATTATCTTGGTGGATAACAATAATACTGCTTCATACAATATATTTCTTTAGAAGCTTTGTTATTTAAAAATTGTTAAATAGACGAAAGCCAACTTGGCAAAAGTAATAATTGTTAAACTGTATTCGGGTAATTTTAAGGTATTGATATCTGAAAATGCTTAAATATCGCATAAATTGAGTCTTTCCAAACTTGATAATTATTATTCTTTAATTTTATTAATTCGATTACTAATTTTATTAATTCGATTATTAATTTTATTAATTCGATTATTAATTTTATTAATTCGATTATTAATAGATATTTTACAGTTTTGGAATAAGAGTCACTTCCATGAATAAAATTCTTTCCACTTTCATCAACCCAGGAATTTCTTATTTTAAAACCTTTATATTCAATTTTCTTATATAATACCGATATTTCATGAAAGATTTGGGCCATTCAATATATTTTTGTTTACTTACACTATTACAAGTTTCCTTGAGTATTATTCAAGTCAAATTAACTATAGTGCTCTGTCAATTTTGGGCACTAGAAGTATTCTATCAAATGCATCTTTATATTTGATCTAGAATACTTGTAATGTCTGAAATTCACAGAGCATCATCATTACTTGGTGTCATTACTTGGCATCACATGGATGGTCGGATATACCGACATTAGTACTTAAGACCGAAATAGTACTTCAGATTGTTAACTCATACTAAAAGTTGAATAAACCGAACTTTTAATATCGGTTAATCCAACTATTCATAAGCAATTTTGTATTCACGTTTTCGGGATGCGTGTAAAAACTCATGTTTATGATTTTCATTAACATTGCCAGTGATGATGGACGTTATGACGTCTGAAATCGCTCTGTCACGCTTGTGAATTTTCATATACGTCATTAATGTGTTTTTAAATAAATATATTTACTTTAAAATATCTGCATAAAGAATTTAAAGAAATATTTGTAGACGTGTTTTCCATACTTATAAAAAACTAATTATAAGTACCAAATTAACTTATGTTTTGCGGAACTCTAAATTCACAACTGTTAGTATTAAAAGAAAACATAATAAGCAAATATTTTCATATATTAAAATATTTTAATTAATAATTCACCAATTTTGCGTTATTTTCGTAACTTTGTGTCATTTTTGCATTTTTGGCAATATTTTCGTCAATCTGGAGCGACATATCGCCAATTTGGCGTAATTTATCTGAATGTGTGGACAAATTCGCCAAATAGATCAGCAAGTGTTGCAGGCAAACGGAGAGAACACCTTTTCTCGTATATAAATGACTATTGGTAAATTGTTAGACGTCAAAATACAAAACTATTACCCAAAGTATCTTCCCTCGTGCATGAAAAGATCCAGGTTCATGAGAACGATGTTAACATTGATATCATATAATATTGCGAACATATTTCTCAATAGTTGATATATTTAACACTTTTCAATATAGCTGAAAAGTGTTTATGGCTTTGTTCATTCATTCTGTCTGTCTGTCTGTCTGTCTGTCGATCGCACGTTAACTGCCGTCAAAATGACTTTACCAAAATGAAATTTGAGTACGCTGTTGAGACTGTCTGTGGGACATATGGGAATGCAAATTAACAATATCACTCAATTAGTTTTGGTTTGAACCCGGATTGAAAAGTGAAATACATCGAACCCTATAGGACCTAATTTTTCAAAGATTTTTTAGGTTAATTTCAGAGTTAAATTTAACAAATTGCTTTGAAAATTTTAGAAAATAATCAAATTATTCCAAAAAATATTTTAAAAAAATTTCAGCAAAATAGATTTGGTAGTTTCTTAAATAAAAATTAAAAAACAATTACACCCATTTTATATGAAGAGATCGCGTGACCCACTTCAAAATAAAATATGGCATCCATCTTTTTTTTCCCAGTGTAAAAATCATGGTTTTTAAAGTTCTTTTACATTTATATTTTGTGTTGTATCCTTCCTAAAACGGCTTTATTTTTGCATATTTTCTGTGCATCTATATACAAAGTCAACGAAGTTACAATATTTTTGAGTTTAAATGATCATCAGACTTTGATTATTTCTGCAACGAAGCCTAATTTTAATGGATGCAGATTGTAAGTGAAGTAAGATGTGATTACAAGTGATTGTAAGATGAGTTGTATAAGAACTATTGAATTTTTTTCACACATAATTATTTAGCTTTGGAGTCTGAATGAAATATCCACTACTTTTACATAGAGAGACAGGCTATTTTTATTCCGATGACGTCATGTGAAAAAAGTTCATTTTTTCGATGAAGTTTTAAGTTTTCAAATATTATAAATTATTGCAGTACTGTGTTTATTTAAAATATAGCAGCGCTGAATGTATCGCATTTTAGAGATGTTAAAATAAATTGCATTTCAGTTGCAAAGTGCTTCATAATCAATGCTTTATACATGCATGATGAATCTTTCTTGTTTTAATGCTATGTGATTTTTTTTATGAATTTATTTGATAAATGTGCGATATCTTGACACCAGTTCATGCCATCATTCTATAGTTCGTTTCCTTCGTTTTCTAATAAAAAATTGCATAAAAATAATCATTTACGTAACATTATTGCAGTTTCTAATTAATGATTTCTTCAATATCATTTCATTTTTACGGAAATTCGTATGACTATATGAAATAAGTGTGCAGAAGATAATAAAAATGCTTAATGTGTACGTAATGTTCCACCACGTAAATGTTCCTTTATAAATTTCCCTTTCATATTTTTCGACTATAAGATCATTCAGTTAAACATATTTTTATGAACCTACTTTCTTTCTCAACCTAACCGCTTATTATTTGCCGGAAAAATATCGATATTTCACGGAAGATTTGCGCCATTTCAAACCTCATTGCATCCCTAGACACGTTAGTCGTATTATTTAAGCTTGGGTAAAGTTAGTATTTGAATTCAATAGGCGTCTAGTCAAAGCAAATATGGCATTCTATCTACTTCGGTCATTATATATTACCCCTGAGATAAGATATATAGCATACCATTATTGTTTGTGGATGATATGGATTTAACTAAGAAAAGGCCGGGCTTTGAATGGGCTCCCTCATATGAATTATGCGAGCTGTAAAAGATTGAAAATTAAAAGTTAATTTTAGAGATAATAATGGTTCTCAATTATATAAACATAATTTCAATGTTTGAAATTATGATTTTGATTCTCAATATCTCAATTATGGTTCTCATTTATGAAAACATAATTTCAATATTTTAGAAACTTAATATAAAAAAGTATATACGTTTTTAGAATTTGAATATTGAATTAAACAAATTACAATACAGGAAAACAATGAAATTAAAGTAACACATTTAAATCGCAAGAACGTATATTATATATATATGTATGTATTATATATATACAGGGTGTCCAGTGCTATCGGTGCCCATTGGTTATTTCCTCAACCGTTAGTCACAGAGATATATTTCCAATTGCAAAAATGTTTTAAATTTTAAAATCTATTATCTTAGAAACAGTTTAAATCAATAAATATATTTCTGAAAGAAATACGAAATATAAATTTTTATACGGTCGCCCGGTCCTACCAAATATATTTAGGAATATCATCCACATACAATTTCATACAAAATAAGAAAAAAAATCTTCTTTTTACGACCGAAATTACTGGTGTACAAATTCACCGAGTTATGAAGCATTAAACTTTATGACTTAAGTCGCTTTTCCACGCATAAAAATGTACCGTTTCCGGCAACCAACCAATCAGGGACCGTATTGACAATTTCTCAGCACAAAAAGTGCTCCTACTTTAAACAGATCTATAAGTCGGTCAATTTTGGTCATAAAAGGATGATTTTTTTTTAATTATTTTGCATAAAATTGTATGAGGACGAATTTCCTAAATATAATTGGTAGGACGGGGGGACTGTATAAAAATTTATATTTCGTATTTCTTTCAGAAGTGCATTTATTGATTTAAACTGTTTCTAAGATTATATTTTAAAATTTAAAACATTTTTGCAATAGGAAGTGTATCCCTGTGACTAACGGTTGAGGAAATAGCCATTGGGCACCGATAGCTCTGGACACCCTTTATATATATATATATATATATATATATATATATATATATATATATATATATATAAATAACTCTTCGGCAGACGATAATTAGCTGCATATTTTAAAAATGATGTTGGAATTTTCATGAATGTCTGTAATTGTGGATTTTTTTATCAGTTTGTCGAAATGATCAATAAAGCAGCTAAAAAAAATGAGCAAAGGTTGCAAAATGTTTTACAATATTATAAAAATGAAATACAAGCTAACTGAACTTTCGTGATTAAACAGTAATTAAATAATTGTATTTCTATAGCCGTAAAGAAGACAGAAAGAACCAGAATTTGAATAGGCAGGGTTTCAGTGAAGGCCAAACTATAAAAAAGGAATATCTTTGTGGAGAATTTTTTAACCCTTTACGTTTCTGCATTTGGAGATCCCCTACGTTGAAAATTATTACTATCCACTTTAAACTATTATTCTCATTTCTTATAAAGAAAAATCAAAATGAAAACAACTCAATCCAGTCTACTCTGAGGATTATAAAAATCGATCAAATAGTTTTTTTGTTAAATTATTTTTTGGCAAGAACACTTTCTGATAAATTTAAAGCAGCTGGATTTTTGCTTTTAGCAGCCGGATGCATATATTTAAAGGTGTAGAAGGATCAAACTTTCACATAATAACATCATCTTCTATGATGTAAGTAGATTCGAAAAATATGCTATATGCATATATGAGAAATTTAATCAAGGGTTTTATTTCTGATTTGCTCATAGATTTCCGTTTAATTTCTTCATTTACCTACTTCGTTTGGCCAAAAACATTATATCAGTCATAAGTAATTTTTGTGAGTACTGTATGATAACCTTCAATGCATCTATCTCTATAAGTTCTATTTTTTTTTCGTTACAGCATCCTTTCTATCTGAGATGGCCAGAAGCTCAACCGGAGGAGCCAGTTGACCAGGACCGGAAGCCAGGGGGGAGAAAACTGGTGTACAGAAGTCGCCAGAGCAATCTGTGAAGATAATCAGGAGGAAGCTTCAAGCATGCCTCTAGCTTTCTTCTTGGTCAACAGGACTCGGACTTTCAAAACAATGTCGACAGATATGTCGATGATTGTGTTTGGTGTGCTGCTATGTGCCACATTGTGCTCCGCAGATATAAATTTAGGTGAGTTTCATTTTCATATAAATATGATATTAAAGTTTGGAAGATAAGACTCACAAAATTGTCTGTCCAATGAAAGAAATAGTTTATTCGATGTCATATTAATTATAATTGATTAGAAAATCTCAAAATGCCCAGCTTATTTTATAGCAAAGTTATAAGCATTTTCTTTTATCTAAGTAAAAACTATCGCATTCAAAAAATTAATTTCGATCTTTTTATGATTTTTTTTTAAATCATTTAGATATTTTTTAATTTCACTTTACTTTAAAAATATAAGACTTTATTTATTTTTTTGCAATATTTATTTGTGATAGTTAATTTTGCCTTTCTTGTAAATTAAAATCAAATACTTATTAAATAATTTGCGAATTATAATAATAATTTGAAATTTTGCTTATATTACTAATACAGGTATTATAGTCTCAAAAGCATAATTTTTATATAGTTTTTGAATAAAGTAGGATATTACCAATAAAGTCACAAATAATAGCTAGAATTTTGTGAATAGTGAGAGAAAGGATTGTTTTGAGAAAAAAGATTATTTTTTAAGTAATCAATAAATTGGGAAATTACTTGAAGTTATGATACAATAAATTTTTAAATGTAATTAAATAATAATTATGAAATTTCCGAAATAATTTAACAAATGCTTAATAAAGTTAACTTTTGTATAATTACACTGGTGTAATTATACACAACAAATGCTTAACAAAGTTAACTTTTGTATAATTACACTGGTAAATAAAACATTTTTGTTTTCGCACCTTGTTAAAATTTATGGTAAATCTCATGGATTTTATATACCTGAACTTAAATATTGCAACTAAAATGATTGTAAAAGGGAAAGGAAACCGATCTTACATTTTAAAAAATAAAGATCGGTTGCAAGATATAAAGGAGTATGTTAGTAAAACCTCGCCGAAACACAAAATGTTTATGCTTTAATTTTCAAAGATATTCTGAAAACAGTAATATAAAAATTATTTAAGTATATAGGGAAAGTTATATGCTGCTTAAATAATTTTTTTCCCTTGAGACAACAGTGAATTTATTTAATCCTATTATATTCGACGTGTTTAAGTGCTCAGGTTGTTCTTGTTAATTACACAACTTATTATCTTTATAAATGTTTTATATCAACGGAAAACGCCTTTCATAAATTTTTATCGAAATATTCTTCTTTATTGAAGTTTCTGATTAAATTACTTTAGAAAGATTTTCTCAGCCTGATAAACATTAACTAATGCAGCAACGTGAAATAATATGAAAATGAACTAAATTTTAAAGTCGAGGGAATTTTCTTGCAGAATGAATTACAATTTTTTGATTTTAAGAAGATTATTTTAAAATAAATAGATTGTGTGGTTGCGTTCACAGAACTTTGTACAATTAATAGAGTTGGCATTAGCTAGCCACCTGTTTAAAACATCTGATAATGGCAGAGCGGCTTTCTCTACCGAATCCAAATATTATGTTGTTGTTGTTGTTGTTGTCGTGTCCCTAACATTACATATTTAAGGAAGAATGTGTGCACTGCTTCTGTTTAGTCTAAAGACCCGGGGAACCCGAAGGTAGAAGTCAGACGTCTGCCCCAATAAGACATCACAACATCCATGCCCGCAGGCGGGACTCGAACCCGCAATCTGGCAGCCGAGCCATCACGAGGAAACGCCTGCCTCTTTGACCGCTCGGCCACCACATCGGCTCCAAATATTATTATTTTCCTTTTTGTTATTTATATTCTAGGATCTGCTTCAAATATAGAATAAATTACTATCGTCTCAGTAGCTCAATAGATAGCGCGTCATCTGACAAATTGAAACACGATGAATCAATTCCTCATTTAGACATGAGCTGTTGAAATTCCATCGAATTTAGTTTTTATATAACTTCTCCCCCACCTCCTTCCACTATGCAAAATTTAATTGTCTAGCTATTTCAATTTCTTGAAATTTTCTTAACTTGGCGTTGTTTCAGGATGCACAAAGTCGTCAAAAGAAATAAAATTATTTAAAAATGACATAATTGATGTAATTACAAATAAGTACTCTTCATATGTTACTTAGCATGACATAATTCAAATTAAAGATGGAACTAAAGAAAGATCTTATATATATAAGTGTATGTGTGTGTATATATATGTGTATATGATTTTTATTACTCTTAATGTTTTAATGTTTTTTTAATTTATCCTTGGAAATATGTTTCGAAGTAACTTCTATAAATTACCTCCCCATTTTGGAAAAAATGCTGGAGGCTAACACTGACTTAAACTTCTACGTACTATACAGACTTCAGCACCGAATCCATAATTAGGCAGCGGAAATAATTATTATGCTTTAGTAATATGAGATATACCCATTTACTTTATAAGCTAATCGCCTCCGTGTTTAAGCACTCTTATCATCTTTATTAATTGCCCCGATTATTACCTTCATAAAAGTTTTCTCGCGTTAACAACGTTTTTTTCGTTTTTCCTGAAAGAATTAGTTCCGGGTAGCTAATGTAATTTAGTGTTCACTTTAACGAAGCAGAATGGTTGT